>WBMY01015341.1:0-45170 GCA_013397315.1 Donacobius atricapilla | reverse complement strand
ACTATTTATCCAGCCTAAGAGTTTTCATCTTTATTGTGAGACTGTTTTAAGAATATAAGCAAATCTTATGCACCTGAAAATAAATGTATGTCATGTGGGTATCTTCCTTAAGTCCTTTATTTATAGCTCTTTTGCAAGCCTTTGAATTACATTTATCTAATTACTTATGCATGATGGCAACTAGAGACATTAACGTATCTGGAGTTGTGCAGGAGCAATTGTCACAATTCCAGTCTGTATGCAGAAAATGTGAAACAGAGCCAGTGTTTCACTATACGCCAGAAGCATTTGAGTCTTTGTTTAAACAATCCTCCTTTTGGACAGGATAAAAATGGATCTGATTCCACTACTGAGCTTCACAGAGCTGCTTCATCAGAAATCGTGTAGAAATGGCTGCATTTTGATATCCTGTAAGCTCTATGATTGACATATGAAGTGTCTGTGTTCCCTGCTTCTTGGCCAAGGTTTCATAGAAGCCTGCTCCAGTGTTTTATTTTGTGCAGGGAAGAATTTATAAGTCTTTGTTATTTTCAGGAAATACATAATAAAATATTTAGCATTATATTATGAAAGTATTATCATAAATAGTTAAAACTGTAGTTCAATTGTCAAGATAATTGAATAAACCAATATTTTGTGATGCATCATCCTGCAATGATGAAGCACCATTTTAATTATCTTCCATTTGTTTATTCACTAATGTTGCAAAACTGAGAATTTTTCGAGTCCACAATTTGAATTAAACACTCTAATTTATATACTGAAAGAAAGAATGAATTATGTCTCTGTTCTGTCAATATAACTTACATTTAAACTTCCAATAAACTTATAAGACAGAAGTTATGGTTCTTCAAGACATATTTTTAACAGATTATTTTATTTTAAAACTAGCACAACTCAGCTGCTTCCAGATGTTGAAAAGAGAGTTCTGTTTGATGGGTGGCTGTAAATGTACAGTTTATTTCTTTGTTTTAAGTGATAAATACATAGCAAAGGAGACTGACAATATATAAACAGTAAACAATAGAAAAATTCAGAGCCAAGGGAAAAGACAAGTATCTAGAGCATTTCAAAATTCCACGGAATCAATGTCCTTACTTAGTAATGTTGTGCACTGAAAATAAATGAAGTTGAAATAGTTAGAATATAATGAAAAGACAATGCACTAATTTTGAATGTTGCTAGAGGTACAGTGAACATTATATAAAAGCCAAAAATTACCTTTATCAAAACTTGCTCAAAAGAAACTAAGTAAACCCTTATTTTCACTCTGATTTCAGACTGACTTCAGTAACACTTGTAGACGGAAAGAAGCACAATTATAACCAGTATTTTCCAGCAGTTATAACCAGTGTTGCTATGTCCTTTCCAGAGTTCTGTGTTAAAGCCACGGCTGTGTATCTGCATCTTAGATAAAATACAGCCTGTCATTTTTTAAAGTAAGATGTGTGAGAACTCTCACAATTCACATTATTCCACAGCATCTGTAGTGAAATTCTCAGAAGAGGGAAAGAAATGCCTAAATACATATTTCTACAGCTAAGAACTATCAAAATTCAAAATGCTTCTGGGGATGTCTTTCAAAAGCTAAGACATAAAGTCAACTTGCATCTGGTACAACTTGAGAAATTCATCAACACATATCACTCTCTTTCCATTGTTCCAGTTCCTCTCATGTGAAGTATTAGAACTTCCTTTGAAACCTTTAAGACAAAGGAACTCCTTGCCTTCGGGTGTAATTTCAATCCCAACTCTGATATCACTATAAAGCTAGGCAATATATCAGCCTCATTGAAGAACAGGTGTATTCAAACAGTGCTTATGAGGTTTAAAGTAGTCAACCAGTACTAAACATGTAAGCTGCTGCCTATATAATTCACTGATACAAAAGTTAAGAACTGCAGACAAGCCAACACACTAACAGGGACTCATTTACATGAACTACCAGAATGAATAACAGGTATCTGAATGACTGCATTGCTTAATAAGCTTCAAGAGAAATTAATGCAAAAGGGTAGTTGAACAAGAACAGGAGACAGACACATGACTTTAATGGTCCCATGGAGACCAGCATTTGCAATCTCCTATCTGATTCTGAATCATGTTTGAATGCACTCAGATGCAGAATCATGAGGACTTTTAAGAATAAAATATCCATGTGCAGTGTCACAGAAATATATCTGAAGAAGGAAAGGAAGAAGTAATTCATGTTTCATTGTAATTATCTTCTCAGTGATGTTAAACCAGCCAGTACAGCACTCTTCAAGCTGCATTTACAAGTTCTGTAAGCTGGCAAAATATTCTCAATAAACCAACAAACTATACAAATTTTGTTGAAAAGTGAACATTCTAGGATTGCACATAGATCACAATGAACAAATGAAATGAACATGTCCAATTTAGGTGTTACAAATCATGTTTTCTTTCTCACAGATTTTTTTTTTTAATAGCATATTGATGCTTAAAAGAGGAGACAATGGAAAATCTGTTTTCTCTTTGCAGCTCCCTTTTTATTTGTGAGGCTGAAGATGTCAACTTTGTATCAGTCATGCGATGTTGATCAATGCATTAAAAAGATGGGGGGAAATTCAATCTTAGATTCATCTGACCTCATACTGATTCTGGGTTTGGGTCCAACAGGAATTTCTTTCCAACAAAATCTTTGTATGTGAGAAAAGGTGAATTCACCACATTTAAGACTTTTCATGTTTTATGTAAGTTTTAGCTATGATTCATTTAATTATGACATAATTTCTTGACCACTCTATATAATATTTTGTAGCCTCCTTATCATCCTCAGAAATGTGATTTAGGGCTCTTATAACTGGTTATTAGCTGCATCTAACTGTCATAATCACATCTTTCTGTAAATTATAGCAAGAAAAGGTTTTCTCCGGGCCATGAACTGGTCTGGAATATAAGCTAATTAGATGATACAGAAATCTGAACAAACTTAAAATAAGTGACACAGAATAAAAAAGGATTTATAACTTCAAACACGAAACTAAATAATAGTATTTATATGCCTATAAATTTTAAAGCCACAGACTAATTTAAAAGCATTTTTGTGGCACTGTCAGATGAGAAGTGCATAAACAGAAGGTTCCATTGATTATCAGAGTGTTTGCTTCTGAAAATTAGAGCACAGCCATTTATCAGAGGGTGTCTCAAGGCTATAATCAGTTAAATATATTCAAGAACTGAGGTAATTTATTATGCTGAATGTCAATCAAAGCAAGGCAAAACATGAAGCAATGTGCTAATGCAAATATGAAATATGCATATGCTAAGGTGGAACAATGGGGGAATAAGTAAGAGTCACATACTTTGAATAGTCAGGAATGTGAGAATTCAGAGGATGTACCTGCAAGCTTTCAAAATGAAGCTCTATATGGACTGAATGGTAACTCAGAGCAAACAACTGTTATTCTGTGATGACAGAGATCAGATAATATCCCCCTTTAGGCACTATTTGAAAGGAGTACATAGAAGGAGGAGGGCATGACACTTCCACTGTATCTTTCTGAATTTCACATCAACATCAGGAGACACCTTGATATGGGAAATCTGTTTCATGGGAAACCCATCTTCTAAGAAAGTACTTCAAGTACTTCAATGAAACTGGAAGTAGGCAAGAGCCACAATAATGCAATTATACTGGTATAGAGGTAAAACCAAAACAAGCTGACTCCTTAGTTCTCCACAAGGACAGACCTTGCCAAAAATCAATCATCTGTGTCCAAGAGCCCTGTTATTTCTCTCAAAGGAAAAAACAGTGTCTACTCATAAGTTAAAAGTTTCTATTTCCCTATAGGTGATTTTCCAGATTCACTGATATTAATCCTAGGACGACTGACTGATAATGGATTGTTCAGTTCAGAGGTATTGAAAAATTAGTATTACTAAGTCATGTCCTGTGCTTTGGATCACAATTACAGGAACTGCCTTTGATTAGACATGTAAAAAAGCATATTTTTCAAGAAAACTTTTTTTTATATACAAGTTAATAAACTTGAGTCTTTTGGCTTGCTTTACTTGTATTTAGAAGATAGTGGAGCTACAAAAAGTTTTGATGGACACAAGGGACACGGAACAAAAATGAACTGAGGGCTACTAAATACATGAAAATCTCAAGTATGTCTTGAGATAAAAATACTTGGAGACAATTCAGAAGAGTATTATTAGTAGGTATTATTAATATTTAATAATACATTATTATACATCCTCATTTATATGTGGATATATATATATATATATCTTTTTTTCCTACTATTGAGAATCTACATAAGGTTATTTATGACATTATTGGAGCAGACCAACAGAACCACCACAGTCATTATTATATTCTTATCTGAATCATGACTGAAAATATTGGAGATGCCTACTACCAATAATTTTTGTTATAACAAACCAAATTTAAGCAAAAATTTATTTATATGATGCATCTGCTATATCATAAATTGATGACAGATGAAGAAACCAAAAAGCAAGGTAACCAGACTTTTAGACAACTATGCTTAAGGCTAGTACTAATTTACTTGATGATCAGCTAGAAGTGAAATCTACCTGTCTGTTAATATGTCCTATTATATTTAAAGGGACATAATCCATCAGAAACTATTAGGGGACCTTTTGTGAACAGCAGCTTTGTCATATTTCCAAGGAAGTATAGTTAGGGAAGATGTGCTAAAGGTGAAATTTCTAACTAGCTATTAGCATGGCTGTTTCAAAACCATGTTGAAAAGCAGGGTACCATTTTAATTTTTTATTTCCTATGTCTAAATCTTTCATTTTTGGAAAGATACATATTTATGATTTTCCATCAAATTTTTGCTGTTGTGAAGGCTATGCAAAAAGAAATATAGGACATAAAGGGGTATAAATTTAAGGTATAAATTGATCACTATGAGACAACAAGGAATGCTTTTGCCTGTATGTGGCAAGCAGAATTGGCTAACGAAGCAGTAAAAAAATGTTTGAGAAAGTAAGAGTTGGTCAATAATGGAAATAAAGGTATTGTACCTGATAAACTGACAACCTCACATCCTTATGCATAACTCTAACTAAACAATCTCTCAGTAAAATAGTACTCATTCATCTCAATAAAATAGTACTTATTCAACCCTCAGGAACATATCTAAATTAGACTTTTTTACATAGGTTTTCCATGTATCCTCCCAGGCCTGGATTACAATGAAATTATAAATCACAAATTTTTGCTGAGTGAAAAACCAAAAGCAATTATACATATGGCATGATTCTTTGCTTTTTAACTCTCATCTTCTTCCTCTCTTTTTCTTACAATATATAACCACAGGGACCAAAGAATGACTGGAAAAACATGGATTATTTTTGTAATTTTTTTTTAATTGCTGCAGCACATTGCGCACATTCTTAATCTGCAATTTATAATATTTGAACTAAAATTACCTGAAACAGAACAACTTTCAGTTAATAAAAATTAAAGGAAATCAACCACCCAGTCAAAATCTGAAAATGCACATTGATAGAGTAAAATGTGTACAATTTCTCTTCCATATTTTATAACAAGCATTGGTTTTATTACTGCCTGCAAGTTTTCCACCAAGACAAATGCTGTATTGAACTAGATATGCTTCACATACCACAGTGCCTTTGTCTCAGAGAATTTAGATTAGAAAGGCAAAGATTAGAAGAAAATATACATTATTGATTGTGGCAAGAAAAAGATAAGAAAGATTGTTCACTAAGTGGAATTAAATTTCAAGACATACAAAATAGCTGACACATGAACTGCAGGTAGAGTTCCTAATTTAGAACAGCTAATTAAACATAAAACCCTATCAACCCCAAACTGTAGCAACTGGAATATAACATGCCATTTGGTTAATCTTTTAACAGCTTTCTCCTCAGTCACCCAAGCTCCTACTCACCTGTTACAGCTGTACTGTGCAAAAAGTCACTATGGGAAATACTGCAATTTTTTCTCAGTAGTATTAGTCTGATCACCTTTATTTGGTTACAATCAAGGGCATTTGTGCATGATTAAACAGTTTTAGTTCTCTATAGTCATTGGCCATATTTTTATCAAATAACTCCATTACTTCATGTCTAGAGCAGAAGCAGTAGCATGTAGCATTAGTGACCTAATAAATAACAGAAATAACATTGTTTATGACATGACTAATATACAAATCCTATTTATTTATATGATTACTAACTACAGTAAATAAAAATAGCAGTAGTAAATTCTATTTATTGTTAGGTTCTAAAAAGGATAGAGGGCTATAACTTCCAAATTATTCATTGAAAATAGATCAACTTGTTATATGAGTAATTGATTTCTACTGAGTAATTTCTACCTCACAGCAGGATTTTTTTCAGTTCCAATACATCAGCAACAAATAGCAAAGCTGTACTTCAGATTTTTCTTTGGTATATCTGCAAGAGATTACATAGTTATGATATAATATAGAACATAGACAAAGAATATACACTTGTTTATAGTACCTGAAGGACATGGATTCATGTTCCTCCACAAATTCTGATTTCACCTTAAGTGTGCATGGACAATGGCTGTTTTTTGACTGACAAGAAGCAAAGATATTAATGCAAATGATCCTCTGAAACACTATTACCTCCAAAAGAAATATGGAGCCGTTCTTTAGATTATTTCACAGCAATTATTGTTTTTATGCTGTCATGAGTAAATATAGAATCATCAAGCATAACTTTCAGCATTGTTTTGCACTTATAAAGGCTAAAAGGTGTTTAGCCGGGGTGGAATCTGAATACAAAATGTCACAAGAATAGGTAATTGCTCTTTGAGGTAGTAACAGTAATACAGTAGTATACAAAGGAGTCTGTATTGAGTATACAGTTGTGAAACATAGGAAATACACAGGAAAAACAGATTCAGAGACTAAATTTAAAATATGTTCTCATTCAGAATCTGCTGGGGTTACATTTAAATGTTGTTGGAGTCTTGACTTCTACTTTCCAGGCAAACTGTAGTTTGAATGATGATCAAGTTGTTTAACAAATTGCACCTGAATTTTCTAAAATGATCGCAACATAATTTCTTCCTAATGAGGTATTTTACTCTATTTCATAGCAGAAAAATTTTTCCCGCTTGTGATTTCTATGATGTAAGAAGTTAACTATCTTTGACAGCAGAACTTTGTTGTCTGACTGTTGAAATAGATAACTGCAGAATCAGGACAATAGTTTGCAATACCTTTGGGATATTAGGGGTTAAAAGGTGTTCTCATAAAAGGAAGACATTATTATTTACCCATGGTGAGCTGAGGTTTATGACCAGAGTTGCAGGGAAGCTTCTCTATGTTTTACTTTTTCAAGATGTCTTAGTTGAAGTTCAGTAGATTCAGGTACTTGTCACAGAGCCATAGATTAACAAAAGAGTTGGAACATATCTGAGAATGTCGTTAAACTTCAGTTGCAGGAAGTGTCTTACAAAGTCTTTCTCAGAGATCAAAACAGGAAAAACACTTAGAAATACACAGTGTGAGCAAAGACTGATGGCCTCTAAGAAAGGAAAGGCAAGCTTCACCATCTGGTTAGGTTTCTTTGAAGACATGGCTACCATAGGAGACAAAAAATGGAATTCAATGGACATCACATGTTCAGATTTCCAGAAAGGATTTGACAAAAGTTCAGCTCATGTGTTGCTCTTTTTTGCTGCAAAGTGGCTCAAAAGCACATGGGCTAGCTGCCTGTTAGCGGTGTCTTACTGTTCAAAGCGCAGTGGAGAATGGAGGAGGAACGAGCTGAGCTCTCGGGGCATCTGGGCATACTAACTGCTGTGAAATGTCACACATTGATGTTTCACAGCGTAACATCAATTGTATTTAACCCCATCTCTGCTGATCTCTAGTGCAATGGCCAAATTTCCTTCTGGAGCACTGATTTTCTTCTGAAATCCTCATTTTGATCTGCAAGGCTTTCTTTTTCCTTACATGTCTTACGCATTGTCAGCCATTGCCTCTAAGATCTACTATAAATGTTGCGTTTGCCACTATGGAATTTATGTACAGAAGCTGTTGCTTCACAGCAATGTTTAGAGGTTTGTGCACATGAAAATAATCGGAGTAAGAAGTTACTGTTGAACTGGAGACTTATCCAAAATACAGTAAAGTCAATGGAAAAGTTCCTATGGATGTTAACAGGTCATAATGATGTGACCTACAAGCTTCTGTAGTCTTGTAGCGGGAATAGAGCTAAGTGTAGCCAGTTTTATAGATTAAAGGCCCTACCTCTTCAAGGACATCACATCTTTGTGTCTATTTGTTCAATTAAGTCCCAGGTTCTGTATGTAACACACCAGATGGTGTCAGTGACTTTCCCTGTGAAGGAATCCTTGCACCAACACTTCAACTCACTTTTCCTCCAACGTGGTTTTGAAGCAGAAGAAGCAATATTCAATTGTCTCACAAAAATCAGTCCACACATGCTGCTCATCCAGAACCTCGTACCTACAAGGCCACTGGTCTACTGAGTATTAACTACTACAGCAGAAATGTTGAGATCCACTATGGATTAAATGAAAGTGCTGCATCTTGTTGTGAGCATCCCTTCACGGTATCTTTACAGTACTGAATATAGGAAGCTGCTTATGCAAATGCTTTGAAGAATGTGATCTTTGGAGATCATTTTCATGACACTTTTTTGTAAGCCATTAGTAGATCTATGAACCTAATTCTTTTAGCTTATTTAGATTTTCCTCCCAAAAAATTGTATCAAATGCATTCATTTAGTCTGTGACAAACTGAACTTCTACTGACATCAATGCATATATAGAAGATCTCTGTGGATTTGGGCCTTATTTCTGAACATAAAATGCTTTCTGATGAGGCAGTTCCTGTGAATGTACTATTTAACTACAGTTAAATAGTATGGAATAATCAAATGAATAACTTAATGAAACCTTTTGTAAAGGATAATTAAAAAAATCTTATTTAAAAAACAAAAAGGATTAAAATCTTTGTTCAGGGCTTAAAAGGTTTCTCAGAGCCTGGAAAACAATAATAATTTCTATCAGTCAAATGATATCAGCCATATTTGATGAAGGAAAAAGCCCTATGGGCGTTTTAGATGAAATATGCTTTTTCTTGCTTTATATGCCCTCCTTTTCAGCACTCACAGTTACTTTATTGCATTATCCTTTCTTATCCAAGTGGTCCCCAGAAATATTTGTCATCATGAAAAATTTGTACATCTTTTAGAATTCACGTTCCAAAACATTGAAATAGTCCTAAGAGCTTTTGTGCCTTTTCCATTACTGTTAAAAAAACCTCCACAAACCATTATTTATGTGAATAAATAATGAATACAATTTACAGAATAAAACTTGAAACACTTTTAAGGGTTCAGTACCTTCAGAGTTACCATGTTATCTCCATTTTTGTCCACAATTACAGGTACAGAAGCACATCTTGATTCTAAGCATGAAACCAGCAGTTCTCTTAAAATTCTTACTCTAAGACTTAAGGTGTGACTTTAATTTACACCTATGTGACCTTTTTGCTCTGTAATATCTATTCTTTTACCACAACTTTGTGCAGTAACCAATAAAGTGCAAGAAAATATAGACTGGGATTGCAAACCCTGGAGACTAAATAAGTTTGGGGTTTTTTTTAATATTAACAGAATTCTCATAGTCTTATGAAAGTTTTGCATGGGAACAAAGAAGAGAAAAAAACATCTTGATGCTTTACACTTTGCAAGGACCATGCCTTTGGGTCATTTTGAGCAAACTCTAACACATCCTGCCTCAGAGCACCAATTAATGGAACTAGTTTTTCTATTTGATCCTTTGGACCTGAATTTCTTTAAATGATCAGTGAAATAAACAGCACTGGAAAATTTGCATTAATTAAGTTTACTGTTTTTCTAAGTTGGGCATAATATTTCTTTCCAAGAATTATTGCAGTAAAATAGACATGGCATCATGAAAATACTGTAATTAAAACATATAAAATGTGTAATGTACAAGTGTGCACTTTGCATCCGTAATTCTGAACAAAATAAGTTAACATAAAACACAGTTCTGCAGCAATTTTTCAAAGACATCAGGAATAGCTAAACTGGCTTTAAAATGTGCTTGCAGGTTGTGTTTCCACAGTAGTCACTTCTGCAAAATCCACATGAGACAGCGGGGCAATGTTTGAGTGGGTCACTGGCTCTTAGTTTCTTTTTAGCACAGCTGAACTACTTTTAGTCCCCAACAAGCTTAAGGAGATGGTGTTGAGTCATAATAAAATGTTTCCTTATGCAATTTAAGGCCCTTTTTCAAAACTGGATTAAGATTTTAATCTTCCTAAATATTCTACAGAATATGTAGTTCCTCAAATCTGAGGTACAGTGTCATTAAAAAAAAAAAATTAAAAATAATTTTAAAATGGAAGACCTACCTAATTTTAGAAATTTTCACAGAAAACTACATTGAAATTGTACAGATTTGTTAAACTAATTACTATAGAAATCAGAAGTAATACTAAAGGGTGGTATATCTCATCAGAATTATTCTTAGCAACTTAATATCTGCCTTGGTTATATACAGGGTAGTAATTGTAGTCCTTGTGTTTAACTGCCTATTTCAAGCTGGTTTGGTTTTTGGTTTTTTTTTTTTTTTTTACTGTTATATAAATGGGCATATGTAAACTCAGTGGATTTATCATCTCTGAGCTAAATAGAGATTAACTTAGTTTGTGACCGAACAGGATTTTGCAAAAACCTGCATACTGAGGTAATTACCCTCCTCCTGATGACTTAAATGAATGTTTTTTCCTTATGTATATACATATGCTATTATTGAGTCTATGTAAAAAGCAATAGTTGGTCATATGAATACAGCTTTCCTCCTTCAGGCTCCAGATACTAAACATTCTCAAAAAAGAAAATAAAACCTTGCAATACATGGCAGGTTTTTTCATTTTCCATAACTGAAAATATTTCTAGGAAAATTTCATCAGATATATTTCTAATGTTTATTTTTGTGGATTGGTTTGATAAGATAATCAAACCGGAGAAATCAATGTAAACCCATAAGGAGATTGTGTATCGGAAACACAATTATTGCAAATGTTGAAAAGAAAGAAGAAAAGATTCAATAGATATTTTAAAGTACTTGCCATTTGGCAAAACATTCTTTACTAAATCCAAACTGCTGGTCATTACATAATTAACATTAAAAAGCTAGAACTTTCTAATTAATTTTCTACATATATTAAATTCTGTCAGTTACAAATAAATTCTAGGTTTTAAATGAGTAAAATGTTAAAAAAGGTCTGATAATGAATAATATTGACAAGTGAGAAAACCTTGTAATTATAATGATCTCACACTCTTTTACTACTTCAGCTGTCATGATTCCAGCTTGAAATTCTTCTGAAATTTTGCTGTCTGTAGTTTGAACTATTTTATCTAGTACACACATTCTTTCTTTTACCAGTTACACAAAGATCTGAAAACCAAGACCATGAATCTTCTTATACTTTTTCTCTACTGATGACAATGGTACAAAAACAAAGCCATACATGTGAGGAGGCAACCACTTTATACTGTAATGCACTGCAGTGCTTTTCTTACTTGGCTTAATGGTACCTTTCCCACTTGCCATTGCATTATTTTCTCCTGGCAGCTTTTTCAGCAAGTCTCACACAGCTCTGCTCCTCATTTTGTAAGAAGCTGTGACATATTTGAAATGTATTGCATTATCTTAGGATGGCACAGTATTTCTCACTCTTATTTTAACTCCAATACTGTAACTGATGGTAGAAGTGTTTCCATTTACAGCTTCATGGTCCTCTGAGACTTGGAGAGGTTTGTTGCCTCCTTTTAGAGGTTCCTACTTAGCAGACAAACCTCATCCGAACAGAAACACCTCAGAATCCAACAGCAATTATGCAAGTGGCAAAGTAGTCCTGGTGTACATCCAGTAACAGATTACGAAGATGAGGGACCTCTTTGTTACTATTAAAGGGACAAACATTCAGGAGTATCATCAGTGAACAGCAATCAGTTATCATTAAATTAATGTTGGAGCAGAGAATACCAATTGATTAAATGGTGACACCCAGACCCTCAAAGATATTTAGATGAAGAGTTGTCACTGAAATCTACCACAGACTGATTCTTAAATCTTTAGCTGAGTTTATCCTCTCTGTTTATCAATTACCTAACAGCAAAATAATGAGACTAAATGAAATTTTTGTAAATCATGGGAAGATATGGTGCAAGATAAACATAAGATGTAAGACTGAGGAACTTCCCTTGTTTATCCTAAAGACGGTGTACTGGCAAGGCATCCCCTATTAAACTCCCTAAAGTCTGAAGTGCTCCACCTACATCATTTATGACCTCTTATATATTTCAACATGAGTTTTTGAACTGTATGAGTCATCATACATACTGTCTTGTATTTGATTGTGCCAAATGATTAATTTTTGTCTGTGGATTTTTGCATACTGAGACAAATATTTAACTCAAAACAATTCCATTAACCTCACCAGTGCTCATTCAAGGGGCATGAGTTGCCTTATCAGAAAACCCAGGTCTAAGGAAAAAAATACACAAAGGTAATATCTGAAACAGAAGAACCTTTGTATTAAAAGGTAATCTTTTCCCCCTTTTTTGTATTTTTGGGTGCTCCAAAGGCTTCTACTGACAAAATCTAGTCATTACAGAAGCTAACTTTGAACCAGCAATACATCTCATTTGAAAGTAGATGCATATGTCCATTCAGAAGAGTGATTTCCTAAGTTATTGTAATTATGTTGCCCAGAATTCTGCTGAATGTATTTGGAACTTACGTAATTAAAAGTGGGAGTGAAAAACTGCTCACAGTTCTTAACTGGAGAAATTTAATGTTAATTGAGATTAGTCTTACTCTAGAAATCAATTCTTTTAATCTGTTCTTTCAGTTATATTGTAAGGACTCCTCTGTAAAACGCCCCATTCCAACTCTCTTTAAATGCTCATGTAAATAATTCTAAAACCATTGGCAGTAGTAGTAGTAGTAGTAGTAGTATTTTAGAAGCTAAGGTAAATAAAAGATGGTTCTCTGAAAAAGAGTATCTGCACATCACAGTGAGGTTTTGACCTTAATTTTCATGTACCCTCTTTGAAAAAAACAACCAAACAAAATCCTTTTTTTAAAAAAAGGAGGATAAATGTCCGAAGTTTCACTAATATCGTCCACCTTTACTGAATATTAAATTAATGAGGTACATGACATTAGAGTTTTCTTAAAAGGACTTAAAAACCAGCAAAGCAATTAATTCCTAAGAGGAGTGTCAAAGGAACGTGTTTTCCTGACATCAGCAGAGGCCTTCAACAATGTTTTGTGATGGAAATAAGAAAGACCACCCGGCACTATCCCCTACTTATCCCTTGTTCTCAGGACTGAACCAGTGCAATTTTGACTAGAAAAGTTATTATGAACAAAAATTTATCTTAAAGCCTGGTACGAAACAATTCCAAACCATTTAATGTTGTTTGATTCCCTTGGATTAAGAACAAAAGAGACATTTATAACAAGCTCCATGTGTAGCCTCAGGTGCACTGTCTAGTCAATCTCTGCTTTTGCAACAAACTGCCTGCAGTAAAGGGCATTTGCAATGCTCCAGTGGGGCTTTACACAAGGAAACCAAGAGGGTAATTCAAGCCAGCAGGTCAATTAGCATTTTCTCTCTCAGAATGTTAATCTGGTATGCCTCTGTGGCTAATGGCCAATGCCAGTGAACTGGTTTCCTGACCACAGAGCCCTCCTGAACACTGAAGCTGGGCCATCTTGCAGCGGTTTATCAATGCCACTCATTTCTTCACTGCATATTCCTGATTTCTGGTATTGGCTCTTCCTTCAGGATCCCCTGGTGTGGCCAGACCAACACCAGCACATGAGCAGAGGAAAATCAGTTGTTCAAATATTAATAAACAATCAGTACTAGCTTAGATAAAAGGTTGTTTGGAAAATCAAATAGACTCACCTGGGATTAGCTCAAAAGATAATGCACTTCTAGAATGCTCCAGCTTTCGCAGGGTTAGTTACAATAATGGTATATTTGAAATATTTTTTACTTCTGGTGCCGTTGTCACCTGTCACTTCCTTTTTTCTTTCTCTATTTCCTTTTCTTATTTAAAGTGTCTTTGAAATAATTGCATTTATAAATTCTATTTGACACATGAAAAGAAGAAGGAGAGGAAACAGAGCTGACATCCATCTTATAGAAACCAAAATGAGCTTTATTGTTTCAAATATTCAATATATTTCCTCAGGCTGTTACAAATGCACCTGCATTACCAGCTGCATGTCATCAGAGATCACAAGCAATTTGTTCTACAATAAAACTGGAAAACTACAATCTCTGTTAAATAACACCTGTGGAAATCAAGGTGACACTGGTAATTTTGGAGGAGGTCATTCTATTATCACCGCACATTAGGTAATGGAATGTAACTGGGAATACATGTATAAACAGCTTCCAAATCAGCCAAGAGTTTCTGATGATATGATAAACAGAGAGCAGAATTTAGTATAGTATAGAATGGAGTATAGTACAGAACTGCTCAGGTGTTTCACCATAAAAAAGAGCAGGAGAAGGAATAATTATTGGGGAATCTAGTTCTTTGGACCAAACATTCAAAAATTATTTAGAAGAATCAACCAAAATGTTGACAAAAAGTGTAAATCGTGCTTAGACTGCAACTGGCAGCTCAGATATTGTGCTAAAATGACAGAGTATTCAAAGCTGACAGATTGTTACACTAAGGAACTAGATTCCTCATATTCTTTCACATATAAATATATCTATAACTTTTGTTTCAATATATAAAACTGGTAAGCCTGCTTATGCCAAGCTAAATGAAGAAAAATATATTTTCATACATTTTCCAGGGGTGGGGGGAGAAAGAGGTGTATTAATTGCTCTGTTTAAGGACCAACTGCTGATAAAGATCAGGTAGGCTAGAGATAACCGCATGACCTTGAAATAGACACTTTTTATTACATGAGAATGCTCTTCCTCTGTATAAGGAGTGTAAGTGGAGATCAACAATATTCCAATTTCAGATCTTTTGATCCCTGGAATGTGTTCAGTGCACTTTTGAGATAAACCTTAAGGGCATCAGTAAGTCAAATTCTTGAGGACAGTTTATGAAAAATCAAAATGAATGTGTGTGTGTCAGTGGGGGCGTGTGTGCATGTATGTATCTGTGTGGCTGCGCCCTCTTCTTCTTGAACAAAAACCTAGAGGCATTTCTAAAACTTAACAATATTTTGAAGCAAGATGAAAAGAAAAACCAAAGGTAATAGTTTCTATCTGTAGGGATTATGTTTGTAAAGTCATATAGACTTAAAATTCAAGGTTATAAACAATTTTTTTTTAGAAATAGAAGGCACTGCTCTTATTAAGAAGTACTTATTTATATCACACAGTACCTTACTGCACAGAAAACTGTATGCACATTAAGCTTGGAGAACATGTATATTATTTTGTAAATTGGTCTTCAGAGGATACAAAGCATTTGTTTTATGAGGTAAACATTGCTAACTAAAACCATTTAAAGGAATGAATCTATAAAGGATTTTTAGTAAGAATGTAAAAAATGTCTAATTCCTTCCAAACCAAGGATGTGATCTGGGGAGTGGGGCTGGGGAGCAGAACTTTTAGCCTTAGCTGTGAATGAGATTTATGTAAAAAAAAAAGAACTTTAATAATACATTTGTAAAACATTAATGAAGTAATAGCATAAATCTTGAAACAGAGTTCCAGATACAAGCTAACATTAATTTTGAAAGACTATTCCACTCATTCTAATCTGCGTGTGGTCATGTATTATGCACAATACCAAGCCCTGTCAGATAAATCAGTACCTCAGGTAGATGACAGCTATGTAAGCACATAAGAATGAGTCAGTATGCCTTGGACATCAGCAATTCCCTGCTCTTTCTCATGGTTCCAGAGGTAATGTTTTAATAGGATGAAAAGTTATGAAACATCTCCAAATACTTTGCACTGAAAGTCAGCATGATTTCTTTTGAGGAACTTACAGGCAGTTCTTGGTTTAGGCATTCAGACATAGCTCTCTGCACCTATGCTTGTAGCCCTGCACAACTCAGCCATGTCTCAGGCCAGAACATGCCATTATTTTTTTTCCTGCTGTCTTTTTGAGACTCATGGATGTTTGTTTTCATCTCCTTTATGCTACCTGAGATTTAACAGCTATGAAAAAGGCAGAATGGTCTGACTTTGTTTCAACACAACAGCTCAGGCTTCTTAAGATACTTAGGTGGCTAGAAGCAAACTATATATTTTATGTTCATTATTTTGTAAATCTTTCAGGAGACAAATACTCTCTTCTGGTGATGCTTTTAATGCATTACTCTTTTAGGCTAGACGTGTACTGTAAAATATATTCAGTATTCTAAGCAAAAAAATATGAAAACGTAATAATAAGCATAAGCTTTCAGATATTTATTGCAACATAATTCACTTTTAATAGGTTGAATAAACAGTATTTGACGAAAAATATCCTTGCACTGGAAAATATTTCCTTTTCAGAGCTGTGATGTATTATTCATTCTACAGGATGATTATCAGCATCCAAACCATGCCTCCAGTCCCTCCTTTTATACGCGATTTTTCTTTACTATCACACACCGTTTCAGGTTGATGCTGAGTTTCAGCATCAAACATTTCTTGGTGGAACACATCCCAGAGAACATCATCCCCCTCCCTTCTCATCTTCTAAATATTCACTCTTTAACTTCTGCTGCAAATTGATTTCTCTCATGTCCGTATGATCCATGGACCATGCCAAATTCTTCCGAGGCTTTAAAGTTGGATTTAAGGGCATAGAATTAAAGTCAAGTGCAGGCTAAGAAAAATGAATATATAAACTGGAGAGTTTAAGTGACTGATGAGCTAATGTCAAATGCTTTTGTCTTTTCAAACATCATTTTTACTTTAAAATCTCTATCATGTATAAACATACTCTTACTTTCCTTTTTTTGTAACATGGTCATTTATAAATAGAAGAGGTTACTAACAGAAAAACATCCAAGCATTTGCTTTCTCATAATCAATCTTGATCTCTACAAATCTCGGAAGAAATTACATTCTTGCTTCTGTTCTTATAAGAAAAAAATTCTTTTCGACTTGAAAATCTTGGTATGGAAGCAGAAATGAGCTAATGAGAAATGTGAAATTATACACACTCAACCCATAAGCCATCTTGGATAAAAGACAGCAAGGTGTATTATGATTAAAGCAGGAAAGAGCACTCAAGGGAGCCTGTTTCCCACTCAGCACACAAAACTGACTCTGAAATCAAAGACTTCTGTCAAATATGTTATGATGTAGTAATATTCTTGTTTCTTTTTGCTTTGAAATCTATTCGGTGGAAATAATGTAAAATTGTCACCACAAGGCTATTAATGGAGAAAAGTTGTGTCAAATATCACTAGAAAATAAATGGGAGAACATTTGCCTTTTAAAACTGGCATGTAGGTATCATTATGTAATGCATTTCTAGTATCTATTTATGGATTGTCACAGAATAAAAGACCAGCTAAGTTTTGAAGTGTTTTTTTAAGTCATATATTGAAACGTTGTGTTCAGTGCGGTGGGAGTTTTTTGACGCTGGTTCCTTCTTCCTTCATTGGAAGACCTTAAAATGCATAATTTCAAGTGAATGCAGTACTTAGTACCTGTAGTAGTGCTCAGCATTTATTCAAAATCAGGTTCAGTAGGAAATGAGAGTGAAATAAATTAAGAAAAGTCTGTGCCTGGTCTTCAGCTAACATGAATTTATACAGCTCCAGAAAAGTCAGTGAACATGGATTATCTTGTTAAAAATGTATGAAAAATATCTAATATCATTTTTCTAGTGTAATGATGTCAGAATTTAAAGATTAAAAATGTTTTGACTTCCAAAGCAAAAAATCTAAGAATGCAGTCTATCTTGGAACACAACATACAGTTTACCACAAATATAATTGTGCAGCTTTTGGAGCATCCTCTATTCCAAATTTATACCAGTATGCTACCCAAAAAATATATTGCAATTGGAAACACTGTAAAAGAAGAAATCTCTAATAAAAAAGAGCAGGAAAATATCAGCTTCAGAGCAATTAAAGCATCCTGTAGTATCATCTGACCTATTTTCTATATGATGCATTTTACTGCATGATGATTACAAGTGGTGGAAAAAGAAAAAAAATTGGAGCAGTCTCAAGTGCCTGCATTTGAAACTGAAGTCAAGAATGTTTAACACTGGAAATGTGTTCCTATTTTCATAATGTTTTAAACTAGAGTTTTCAATCAAAATGCTGTAAAATTCTAGGGAATTTAAACTACAGTTATAAATCTCAAATGTGAAATGTCAACCCCCTTTAAATGACAAGTTCCTAACCCATCTCCTCCCCTTTCACAAGCTTTTCACAACCTTTTCCACCTTTGTGTCTGTGACTAATTAATACTGTCATCTTTCTACCACCTTCCACAAGATTCAGTCAATGTCAGCAACTAACCTTATGCTCCGTTGCTGCTTATAGATTAATTTACTTAGCCATCTGTCTGTTTTCTTTGCTCTAGGTATTTCCACGTGGTGTGATATTTTAAAAAGCAAAAGCAATTCAATCTAAAATATTGTTTTAAACTATGAAAGATGCAATTATTTGTCTGGAAATTGTAGCTGGCTTCATGCAAACATCAATGGCTTTATAATGATGATCTCTCACTCCAGATAGAAGAGACTAATCAGCTTTTTATTTTCCATATTTGCACTTCTATTCTCATTTTCTTTTTTATTATTTCTTTATTTTTTTCAGTCATATCCATTCTCCTTCTGCTTCCACACAGCCTGACATACTACAGGAGAATTCTATTTATAGGATATTAAGGAATACTTGGGTTGTCCTATTAAAAAAAACAAAAATACACAGTGTAATTTAGGTATGGGCAGCTAGAAAAAGAATAAGTATTGTCAGTCTCTGCTGGACAAGATTTTGTCGTACAGTCATTTAAACAAAGCTTTGTCAGAAAAAGTTCTCAGGTATCTGATTTAAATGAGACTGAATTCCAGACAGACACTGTGCAGAAACTGGCAATGGATGTATGTAATATGTACCATGAACAGTAATAACCATTCCCAGGAAGGAATATGTCTAGAGAAAAGCAAGCAAGCAACCAACCAGACAACACAAAACAAATGAACAAAACAAAACAAACAAACAAAACAAAACCCCGAACAAACCTGGGAGAAACTCTAAATTCATGACACAACTGGATATCAGAGGTATGCAGTTATATGAAACTGCTTGTGAAACCAGAAAATTTATTCTACATTGTCTTACTCCCATTTTTTAACTGCAACTCAGTCTCCTTCCTGCTGTGCTATACATTCTGTGAGACTATCAAGCTTTGTCACAAATAAAGAAATAAAAATTCTGGGCTGAAACTAAGTACTCAAAAGTAAGTGAGTGACTCTTCATGTCCAAAAGTGAATGCCTTTGAGACTTTTTCTAGATGGACTTGGTAAATCTGAAAATAGATTTTAGAAATGCAATAGAATAAAACAAATAAAATACAAGCTATTTATTTTAGGGCTTTTTCTTCCCTGCTATTTATGTTAATTTAACCATGATATTATAAGTTGAAGGGAATATTTTTGTGACACTATAGCATCATTTTCCTGTGTCTTCATTTCAAATACGTAATCTTACAAATTCTGAAGACTAAGGGAAAGATAAGATTGACTCTTCTGAAGTTCATCCATTTCCCAGCTTCAAACCGAGTCTGGAATGACTTCTCAGTAATTCCTGCTCATTAACAGAATCCAGTCTTTCATTCAGCAAAACCTGCTTAAGACAGCTCAAAGTGTTTCCTTTTCAAAGGTTCAAATGTAGCATGACAGTGGGAGCATTAGAACTGAGAATGAGTTGAATTCTGAATCCATCTTTCCCTTTGCCTGTATTTTTTTCCTTTCAATCTTTGTTGCAAATTCAATGGATGCAAATGAAATTCTTCACTCTAGGATAAAAAAAATGTATTTTTGCTGCAAGCCTTTTAAAATTACTTAATGCTATGAATTTCATCCTTTTTTGTTCATTTCCAGGCAACTGTGTATTTTGTTAACATTTAAATTGTCCAGTCTAACCTCCCTTAAAATAGTTTCAGTGGCAGAAATCTGCATTCTTCAAATAAAATGCCTTGACCCCCTCGTAAATACATTTCATCATGAAAGTGTAATTATAGGAGAACAAAGGTTAAGTTAATTGCATTTTTATTATTTTTGGTGACCTTTATCGGGATCTTAGTTTGATTTTAATGACATTCAGTAGGTGATTCATTATCAAGGTTTTCTGTTTGCCACTTACCTCCTTTTTTAAGTACTTCCTTTAGAATTTGTATATCATACTTTTTTTTTTTTAATCGTGTAAAGCATACATAACATCAGTTGTTGCCTAAGTTTTACTTATTTCACCTTCCCAGCTACTGTGTCTGGAACAGCACTCATCAGTCCTTTCCTGAGAACTTTGATGAGGCAACACAGTCATGGTTTGTGTGAATTCATCCAGCCCATATCCTTTGTCTCATATTCAAGCAAACAGAAAGTTTGCTTTCTGATTCCACAGAGACGTGCGGTAAGGAAAGTGGAGTCTACAACCATATCAAATTCTGTTATGCTTCAAGTTTTCCTTTAAAATATACTTAACAAAAATATATCATTAATTCAGTTTGAAAATCCAAATCCTTCTTGACCACAATATTTAATCTTTTTCACTGGTGTTTGCTATACTTTTTGCTGTTTTAGAATTAAAAACATATATTTCCCCACCCTAAGAATGACAATGAAATAAAAGTAGCAAATCTAACTAGACACAAAACTGCATAATTAAGCTGTTGAATTGGTTTATAGTATTATAGACTACGTCAGTTCTCCTGGACATTTAAATGGAAAATTAATTGTGGTTAATTGAAACTCTTAAAAACAGCTGAAGACACACTTGGATTTATTTTCCATGAAAAAAAAAAAACAAACCCAAATAGTCAATTATCAACTATTATAAAAAAATTGCCATTTATAAACATAAAACATCTTTAAAACATCACTCTTAGCCATCTGGCTTTGTGCAGCATGCTAATAATTGGTGTTTCCTGGAAAAACACTAGGGCTGCCTAGATTTTATGAATTTCATTAATTTAAAGTCCCACTTAAATCTTCTATTGCCATTTTAAGTGATGGGGGAATTTATTGAGAGAGTAGAAAATAACCTTCTGTACTTAAACATTGAAGACACTTTGAAGTATCTAGCATTCCTACCATTTACGTCTTTCTTCCAAACAACCATGTCTTCTCATACAGATAATAAACACAAGAGCATTGAACATAATGTGACTTCTCAGGCAGGAGAACCTACATAGTTTTTCATATTTAAGACATACCTAAAAATTTAGTACTTGTCTAGGTGTTCTACTAAAAGAAGTCTATTTATAAATTTTCTTTGTTATGCTGCTACATTTACTCAGACTGAAGAACTGAAGATGNATAACAGAATAGAAATCAAAAGTAGCAGAATGAAAGTCTTTTGAGGCCTGCTGATCTTGGTGAAAACCTAACAAAAATCAGGTTAGAATAATGTGTCAGATAAGGACACTAGCCAAGAAGAATCTCCCTGTTAATTAGGAAATAAGCTGTCTTAATTAGCCATCCTGCCAAACAGTGATTGTGGACCTAGCTTTCAGTTTTTAGTATCACTGGATGATTACCTTATTAATGTATAAATGGGTAATTTGCTACATATTTGAGAAACTGTAATTAAAAACTGATAGCTTTGGTGTTATTAGTAATATTAAGCAAATACAATATACATGCTATAATTAGCATAAAATATACCATTTGGTGATTAAAGGATATATGACCATCATGTACATGATCATCAATTCTGTAACAGACACTGCTGAATTTTGGTTTCATTTTTATCTTATTAAAATTAGTAAGCTGTATTTTCGAGGTCATCCGTATTTGGATACATGCCAAGACAAAAGGAAAAAGATCACATAAATAATGGTAATTTCTTTTTATGTAAATAATAAAAGGTTCATCAGAAACTACTAGGTGAATACACTTTATAGATAAGAAAAAGTACTTACTGACCTCTGCTAAGAATAAACCTGTGCTCTGTGATTACTTCTTTCAGCGATGCTCAGCTTAGGAAGTTTGCTTGAAGCCTGAAAGTTATCTTTCTTTTACATGGTTCAATATAGTCTTTTTTATTTTTTTTTAATACAAGAAGTGCATTTTCTATTTTGTGATAGGAACTGAATACATAAACATTCATGATTTCCATTTTTAAAATAAACACTTTAAATGAAAACACCTTCTGTTGTAACATAAAGAAAAAAATCCATACTTCGATTTTTCCTCTAACTCAATATGTGTTAGCAGAAATGTAATTTCACCACTTGGTACCTCAGTTTACAGTGAGTGGAGAAAGACAATGATTCCCTCAAATGGTTGTTTAGAGGCCTAATTAGGTGCTCTTTGTATCATTCTGAGATCCTCAGAGGAAAGCAATTAGAGTGTGCATATGAAAAGTATTACTATCTAATTAATTCATTATTGAAAAATTACGTGATTATCTGACATATTCTGAATATAATTGCACCCATTACTATTTTTAAGGCTCCCTTTCAACTTACATGGAATTTGACACCTGAGAAAGAAAAATGTTCTCCTAATTGAATCATCAGTTCTATGAATAATTCATCAGAATGGCTTTGTGCACAATGCATTTTACTAGGCTTCATTTTTCCTGTGTGCACTTCCATGTGATTAAGGGGCAGCCTTGTCTCTGAACTGGAGACACATGGATCTACCTGATGGGTGCACCACCTTGTGAATTAGGAATTGCCTGGATGGTCACGCTCCAGTTGGAACTCAAATTCCAAGCAGAGATCAGTGATGAGTGGCGTTCGTCAGTATGGGCACAGTGACAATATCTTTGTTGGTGACATGGAACAGTGGGACTGAGTTCTGAGGGAATTGAGATCTCAGTGTTCTCTGCTACATCACAGAAACCTACTCCTTTCCTTATCGCAAATGACTTTCTATTTTCATTACTTTGTTTGCTTGTTTCCTTTTGTTTGTCGAACTCTGAAGTTCTGTCAGTACTAGAAGATTGGGCAGACAATTTTTTATATTAAACAAAGGGTTTTTTCTATGGAAGAAACTATAATAACCTCCTACAGTTAAATCTGTGTTCTATGCATTACTCTAAGACTTTTTATCTTACAAAGTTCTTATGAAAATCGTCCTGAAGTAAGACTTGAAGAGCATTTTGTGTGACTTCATCTCAGGTGTGGTAGACATGTTCAGGCAATAGCTCGTTTAGAAGTTCACTGCTCCTCTACCCCCAATCAATATTATGGGTACAGGTCAAATAATTATTCCTAAAATAACAGAAAGAAGTATGTTTTTTTCCCCCATCACAGGTCACCATAGAAAGGAAGGCAATGCTGTAACTATGCAGATGCTTTGCCATTTCTGTCCCCGGATGGCACACAGGAAAATAATAGCATTGAGACATGCTGAAAGGCAAGTCTGTGAGTTAAATAAGTAACAGGAGCAAAATCTGGCGCCTGCATAACCTCCCTCAGCGCCTGTGAACTGTTATGAATATAGACTGAGTTTTTTAAAAATATCAGTGAGCCCCACATCATTATACAACATGTGAGATTTAGTGAGGATATTTTATAAGGTTCTTGTCTAAAGCACTGATAGAGCTGACAGAAGTACTAAGATGAAGCAGGGTGGGGTCAGGCAGAATTTTACCTATCTCTTAAATAAAAATGTAAAATGTAACATCTATTCTCTAACCATGGGTCTGTGTCATTTCAAAGTATGTGCACAGAGATATTGGAGAAATATAAATTTAAAGACAAATTAATAGGAGCAGATTAAGCAACTTTCTTTAGATATGAAGTACTTTTAGAAATATTAATACTGCTGTATTTTCTTTTATAAATATCACCTATAAGAATAAACAGGCAGAAAAATTGGTGGGAACTGATGTAGTCTCCTTTCTACTAAACTTCTGGTAGCACAACAGCTGATTAGGAGCAGGTCCTAGCTATAACTCATCTTTGAACAAAGCTTGCAAGTTCCTAAATATCATTCCTACTAAATACCACTGAGGAGTTATTTGGCTAACAAAACATTATATGTGAGATTTCCCAGAAGAGAAAGAGTCACTTTCTTGCTATAAAAAACTGTAACAAACATAACTGAATGGCATCTATCTATTCCCCCTAAACTTTCATTTGACTTGTGTTAACACTCACCCTACTATAGAAAAAAACAAATTATATAAAACTGAGTGTTCACATGAAGATTTTGTACTTCTCTGAGAATCTTCTTGAAGAATAAGGTTAGGTCTCAAATGCCAACTTCTACTGATGTTTTATTAATTCCATTTTTATTTAAGGTCTGGAGTAGAACCCTGACCAAACCTATATTCATTAATTTCAGGCAAGATTCAGATGCAGTCTGAACAAGGCCAGCTTATTTTTTTTTTACAGCAAATAAAAGATGAAGAAATTCAGGTTCATGTCTATAATTCTGGCTATTACTGAAACTTGAGTACCATTATTGACTGTTATAGTAATTGTGGGAATTTGTTGAGGCTCACTGTAAAATTTATGAGGTACAGAATCTAAAATGAAAGCAATTCTACTGAAAATATGATGACTAATACAACACATTCAGATTTTTATCAGGTTACAGACTGGGCTAATGAGGATTTGTTGCCCTTGAAGAACAGAGAGAATGCTGTGCCTTTTCTGATATGACACATCACTTTAATATCTCAGGAAGTTACTCTGGCCTACAGAGTTTCCTCATGTTGCCCAGATAGGATTATACAGTACTGATCTCCTGGTATAATAGTGAAGACAGAAATATTCTACTAGAGCAATCAAACAGGTATTATTATGTCGTTAAGCAACCTTCTACCTGTGTAATCAATTTACATTGTAGAAATATCTTTGAAGGCCTATGCCCTAACCTGTGAGAGGGGTAAATGGAACCAAAAAGGAGCTGTTAAACATCAGCTAAAGGTGTATTACTGCTCTAAAGTATTCAAATACAAATATTTCAATGTAAATAAGAAATTAACTTTAGTGATTCACGTATGCTTCATAACTTTTTAGCTCATTATAGAATGTCACACTGGTCTACCGCCGCCGATATTACTTCAAGCTTTACTACTTCCTTTGCATTAAGGCTACAGCATTACTTCAAATTACTTTCCTAACCACATTTGGTACCTCATAAATTCAGAAGACAGTTAAAATGGAGAAGTTTTACAAAGCATAAGCTCAAGTGTCTTTCGTAATGAAATGATTTCTTTCTAAGTTCTTGCCTATACAGCAGTCTGAGAAAAGTGTGACAAAAAATTTCTTCAAATAACCAAGGAGCAACAAAGCAATCCTACCAGCTCCAACCACAGAAATACTTTACTGAATCATACCTCTGTCTGTGTGTGTGTTTGTATGATTTGGGCTGCTTTAATATGGGGTGTTGTTTTTCCTTTTTTTTTTTTTTGGCAACAATTTCTATTAGAAAATTTAAATTTATTCAACTTATGTCTGTATGTATAAGGGAAGTGATCCATAAAGCTGTGGAAGTCTGGGTATGAGGAATGAAGTTTTGGGGCTTTGTCCTACTTTCTCCCATGTTAATCAGTGACCACCTGAGCTGCACTTGGGCCATGGGCTGTGAGTTGGATTTACTTCCAGTGATCTCTCAGTCAGATTGACCATCCCTGTTCTTCACTGAATGTGCCTAAAAGGAATTCTCTTCTGTTAACGTTCATTGCCTTGAAATACAGCTTGACAAACACACCATTTTTAAAGCACTGAAGCACATTCTACTCGTAGTATTTGAAATTCTGCATAAAATAATCCTGTAACATAAACTAAGAACTGATATAGTTGCTTTGGTGTGCAATTGTTTGATTCTGTCATACTTTTTTTTAACCTGTATAAGTACAATATAATTTCTGAAGCAGAATTGACATGGTTAAAATCAAATATATAATATGAAAAGCAAGTCACAAAAGTTCAAAATTTTTCTGCAATGTTTAAAACATCTCTTCATAAATGTGCACGATGCAAAAGAATAGGTTTTGTTTCTGATTGGCATATGCAATGTGAATATATGAAAATTCATTACTTTCCAATCTGAATTTGATAGTACTTTCAGCTCAGAATTACCTTGTCTTAGCTAGAGAATTGACAGCATTTTGATAAAATAGAATTAATGAAAAAAGAGCAAAACACAGCAAGCAAACTGACTTATCTTTGGAACAAAATACAGAAAGAGAAGTTGCTAATTGCAATCTGATGGACAGATATTTCATACTTTATTACCAAGCATTATCTTAATTTCAACTAATAATTCTATGTTGCTGAACTCAGTAGTACAAAATGACTAAATTAAATTGATCCAGTTTAAAACTGTAGTAATTTTAGTTGTTGCACAAAATAATGTTGCTAAAAGTTTCATTTCAGCAGATCCCCAAAAACTCCACTAGAATCGCAAAAGTAATATACAAGTATTTGCACTTCAAGCAAGAATTACTCTCTGCCGTGAGGCATCTATAATGTAAAACATGAAATAATCGACAAAATTATTTCTTTATTTAAAAAAAATATTAAATGAAACTTGAAAATATCAGGTCATACGTAAGTATGGAATAGGTATTTATTTTGGGCTGTGTACCATAAACCCATGGAATTACACTCCCTTAATTAGGGTTGGATCTGGTCCACGGAGCAAGCAGAGTTTAAAGCTGAGCTGTAAGCAAATTTCAGTGTTACAGTGAACATTTTGAAAAGTAAAATTCATAATGCTTCCTGTAAAACTACATAGGACAAAATAACTTACAAGTATTTGTCAAAGTATGTACAGCTAACAATTAACTGAATGGAGGAGAAGTTATCTTCTACACTTCTTTTTAGTAAGGGATAGAAATTGAATCTACAGTAACAGCTATTCTGCTCTGAAACCATTATCAAATGATAATACTTGATTCGAACCCTAAAAATAACACTCAAAGATTAATTTGTTTAAAATTTGCAAAAATGTACTGGTATAGAAAATTAATATGGAACTATCAACCTTAAAAATATAGCTGAATGTCCCTGAATTTGATTGGCTTTGATCATAAATGTTAATTAAACCTTAAGTGATGGCACGTGAGTCTGCAAGGAGCAAATAAACTCCTACAAGACAGTTCTTGTACAAGACAATTCAATATGGAGAATTTCAAGGATATGAGTGGCGAACGATGATCAATTTCAAAGGACATAACATACTGATAGAAGCTTACATTATTACTTCCCATTGTGCACAAGAATTCACAAAATGTGAAAGTATATGGTAATATGTGAAATTAGTGGACAAATGTGAATGTAATGGACAAACACAGAAAGAAAATATTGGAGAGCAACCTGTAATCTCAGGCTATGCCTTTTCCATTCAGAGCTGATGAAATTTACAGCAAGACTAGTAAGTCCAAGGTTAAAGGAAATAAATTGAAATGCTATAGCTGAATATGCTGTGGTGGATACCTTCATGAATTATACTATTTCAGAAAAAAATATGGAAACTTACTACTTTTGATTGAGATGTAGTCAAACACAGTCTGAAACAATACCACAGTGTTGAAATGAATGAAGTAGATATGCAAAAATCTTGAAGTGAGATATGTGACAAAATGTAGAGAAAATGTGGAGGACTCATGGAAGATGTTTTAGTAGTCACCCTGAGAATGATACTGAATATTACATGCAGAATTTCACCGATCATATTGTATGGAGAATTAAAACAGAAGAACCAACTGAGATTTCTAAAATAAATTAAATGCTTGTTTTATAGTCAGAGAAAAGCAAATTAATAAAGCATAGCCTGGATAGCAGTTAGCAACTTTCTCATTGGAAACAGTGGTTACCTGGAGCTCCCAAAACTCCAATTCCACAGAAAATCTGAAGGCAAACTAGGCTTTATTAAAGACAAAACACAAGAGTAACCTGAGTTTACAACTGCTCAGCTCCAAATACATTGAATCTCAATTGCATTTTTTCAAATTCACAGAAGAAACTCCTCAGCTGGGAAGTTTGGATTAAAAGTGTAATGTCTTGAACCCTTATAGTTTATGCCTTGGGAGCTGTGTTGGGGGCTAACTAGTGCTCATTGATATCATGTACATGCCATCATGGCATCGTTTCCAAATGTACTCCACAATGCACAGGTTTAAAGACATTATGAATGCTAGAAGAACTTTTACATCGATTGGTTAGCAACACTTGTTACAAGAGTACCAGGAGACTGACAGGTCAAAAAAAGAACCAGTGACACAGTTTTCTTTTGAAGACTGAGTTAACATTAGAGTGTCTTAAGATTTGAAATCTGAGCATTTTAGATGAAATCTCAGCTCCATTAAAATCAGAGGAAAAAGTTTGCAATAGCTCCAGTGGGACTAAGAAATCTGTTGTTTAAACATTTCTTAATTTATTGCTATTGACCAATAAATAGCAGAGGTACCTGTTTTCTGCTTCTGTACTTAAATCTGGGCCAAAACCAGATTTACCAAAGGATAGCTTTATCCTTTCAACACTCTCCACTCCCTGAAATCCTTATCAAATAAACACCAGCTTGTTTTCCAAAAGACTGTGACTAAAGATGAAAGAAATCATCTAACTATGTTTTTACGGTTCACCTATCAGTTGCTTCAAAGCAGAAGATATTATTTGCTATATATTGCAAAATTGCTCTACACTAAATGTACACTTGTACATGAAGAACTGTGATGGTCACTAGTGGATAATAAACAATCCCTATACAGAAATCCCAAAAGTATGCCTGGATGTGTGTTTCATGGATTAGCTATTTCAGGTTTTATCAGGAGTATATTCGCCAATATTTTTCTTAAGAAAAAGGATAACATTTCCTATGTTGCTAAGGCTACTACTATTTCCTGGATAATATCAGCAGTGAAGATACTGGCTGTCACTTTGAGATGAAAGTTAGGTTTCCATCACTTTGTAAGATCTGTTTCTTGTTCCTTGTTTCGACCTTTTTGAATAAAGCCCTTCAATAAAACAAATTTTGTGTGTTGAAGTACCAGTAAATTTTACCTGTTTACTGTTAGAGGAGATTTGATTTAAAACAGAATAGAATTAAAGCCCTCTTTGATTTGTAGAGATGATACCTACGACAAAATTAGATAAAATAGTAAAAAGAGTAAACAGAGGAGAGCAAGAAAACCTTTCTCAAAAGTTTTTACCACCAATATCCCACAAAACCTTACACAATGCTGTAAGCTAGGGCTCATGGCAGTCTAGATATATCAACAAAATGCATGAATACATCACCTCTCATGACCTTCCAGGAACACACTTGTCATTTATTAAAAATTATTTCACCAGAAGAATGAGTCAGTTGTCTTACTGTGCCCAAGAGTCAGTAACAAACTAATGAATAAACAAACAAACAAGGACCCCCAAAGCCCCAGTTAAGACAAAATCTGCTCCAGAAAACTTTGTGACAGCTAAAATCATAGAATGGCTTGGCTTGGAAGGGATCTAAATGACCATCTAGTTCCAACCTACAACATGGTTGCAAAATTTTAGAAAGGTTGCATCTAGTTTCAGCAAAATTTAGTTAAACCAGCTGTAGTCACTTCTGAAAATGTCAGAAAACCTTTAATAACATTCTGTCTTAGGAAACTGATTAATATCAAGGTTTTTTTAAAATCCAGGGTATTCACTCTCAAATAAAAAGCAGTTAAGCAGTCAGCTAGCAACAGCATGCTTTCCATGGTTTGAAGTCTGAGGCATTATACTGATATCTCTATCCATATTAAAGCTTCTGATAAATAGAATTTATTTTCAGAGAAAAGCCAGCAGTAGTAATTCTCATCCACATTAGCCAGATGCATTTAAACTCAAAAGATCAAGAAATTAAATTATTTTTCTTTTCATTTAAGTGACTGACTTTAAAATAATTACTTGATTTGAGCTATAGAATGTAAATTAATTTCTTTTTCCAGGGTCACAGGGCAAATTTGTGTGAGAATTTAAAACAGTAACCAAACCTTCTTCTTAGCCCTCTGGTCCTAAATACAATCAATACTAAACTGTTTCCCAAGAAGCCTGAAATTTAATGAACTTTCCCATTCATGGATATAAAATAAATTAGTTTTTCCTTTTGGATTCCCAGATCAGCCAGAGAACTGCATTTTTTAACATAACTGTAAGAAGTTTTTAAGTCACCATACTATTTTTTTTTCTTTTTTAGTTATTTTATGCATTCAAGTTTCTCTTACTGAAGAACACAGACAAATTACATTTAGGTGTCTCAAAGGAGGAGCTCAAGAAAAATAAAAAATATCCTCTTAATTTAATGGCTAGACACTATGACATATTCTTGAATTCTCATCTATCATACCAATGTATCCATCAGAAGGAGGGTCATGAGGATGGTGAGGGACCTGGAGGGGAAGCCATATGAGGAGTGCCTGAGGTCACTTGTTCTGTTCAGCCTGGAGAAGAGGCGGAGGGAGAGCTCACTGCAGTCTGCAACTCCCTTGTGAGGGGAAGAGGGGGGACAAGCACTGACCTTTGTGCTCTGCAGTCACTCTGTGGTGACCAGCGACAGGACCCCAGGGAGCAGCACGAAGCTGAGTCAGGGGAGGTTTAGGCTGCATATCAAGAAAAGGTTCTTCACCCAGAGATGTTTGGGCACTGGAACAGGCTCCCCAGGGACGTGGTCACAACACCAAGCCTGAGTTCATCAAGTGTTTGGACAATGCTGTCAGGCACATGGTGGGATTACTGGGGTATCCTGTGCATGGCCTGGAGCTGAACTTGATGTTCCTCTTGGGTCCCTTCCAGTTCAGAATGCTCTATGATGATACGTGACTAACCCTATTCCCCCATACTACATATTTTATTAGCATAGCCAAGTCCTAAAATTTACTTTTTAAACTTTCTTGTTGTGAAATTAGAAGATGGGAATGAATACAAGCCCAGGAATAAAACCAAAGTAGGTAAAAGAAAATACCTTTTATTACCTTCTACCACAACCTCTGTTTGCTTTATCATAAAATAGAAATTATAGATGGAAGCCAACACTGTTCAGTAGAGAGAATGAGGACTGTTTAGCTAAAAACATCTTCTGTTTCTCTATTTTTTATGCATCAGCCAAGAGCTGAAATAAATTTAGGTTGCAGATCTAAGCAAAGAAAGACAATAAGCCAAACTGGTATTTCTCTCCCCCTTTCCCTTTGACTTTTTTTTTTTTTTTTAATATATTTCATCCACCAGTAAGCCAAGGATAAGGAAAAAAAAGTCACAAATTCAAATTATCATTGGAAACACCAAGACATCAGAAACAGAGACTAAGAGGAAAAACTCTTTTTATTGTTTCTTAGTGCATAAAACCAAAATGTAGGCTTTCAATTTAAGGAAAAGATGCATTTGTCAGATATCTTGATTTGCAATAAGTTATCAAGTTTCACAGAGCTATTTCTCTATACTCTTCTTTTCTCATTTTTTAAATATAGTAACACTAGGGAATTTCCGTTCATTGTTTCTTCTGCACTGCTCCCCTGAAAGTTATTCAGAGCTGTGATTGTGCAAAGCTGTCCTCAGGCTGTATCAATTGTCTTTGCATGAGCTGGACAAGTATATATACCAACCTGTCCTTTCTAGGTTCAGTGCACTATTTAGATGTTTTCTTTGATGACTGAACATGAAGTATTCAGTGTATCCAGTATTCAGGCAATAAAAAAAGATTTATATACCTTTATTCCTCTTCAGTCCCATATCTGAGTCCTTCCAAGTTAAGATCATACTTAAATACTGTCCCAACCCAAGCCTAAATTCCCTTTACAACTGTATTATTTTTCATGTGTACATCACATGCTATCAACCAATATAACCACAAAGAGGAATCATCTGAAATTTATGTGACCTGCAAATTATACCTTCAAAGCATACTCAATCAACATTAGCTCAGAGGACAGTGTTCCACATATGAGGTGTTAAGTACATAGTGCTAATTTTAAAAATGCATGTTTGACAGCTGCCAATATAAAAAGTTGCAATGCAACCTGCAGGTTTCATAGCTCTCATTTTGGTATCAATCACAGCAATAAGAGAAAGAGAATAGAGGCACGATTCAAAGTCATTCAGTCATGCTCTGTGATTAGTAGACTGAAATACATCTGATTTGTCTCTCTCCTACCGTATCATGAATAGAACTAAGCAGGATTTTTCTGATTAAACAGCTTTTGTCACAAAACACTCATTTGCCAAACAGAAGCATTTTGAAAAAACAGATTGGTTTTGATGAATTACTGAGTAAATGCAGAAAGGCTGCAAACAACAAACTGCCTGATTTTTTGTCTGCTCACCTTTGGGATTGCCAGAATCCAAGGATATTATGGAGAAGCAAACACTTCAAGCATATATCTTTAAAAACAAAGGTGGTTTTGGTACTTGCAAAGACATGGAGTAAGAAAAACCAAAATCAAAAAAAAATCTTCCTAAATGTAAACAGTAAGTGGAACATAAACCAACTACATCACACAGGATGACTATCAGAGTTTTGTATGCAATTAGAATTACTTACACTGAATTTAGACCAATCGGGAATGTGCTAGAAGTACCAAATCTGTACTTTGTGCTAAGTCCTCCAAGACCTCTCTGGTGATTAACCAAGTTTCCTTTTATGTGACCAGACAGTGTCAAGTTCACATGTGGTGCTCATTTAAGAAACTTGCACATATAAATTATTCCAGCTCCTCTTACAAGTGTCATTGCTCTAAATAACCCTGCCGGGTTCTAGGTACACAAGATTATATGTATACAGGACCTGAATGTTTCATCCAAGGAACATCTGTTCCAGCACAAGCCAAAACACAACTGGCTTAATGTAAAAATATTCATTCTACATTGATACTATTTCCTATAGGAAACGTTGAGAAAAAACCTAGACACTAATTAATTATTTATTTTGACTTTGCTTTGAGTGGGAGAACTGTCCAGACTGTAGCAAGCAATGACAGCAGATAATTGCTACACAGATATTCTAGTAAAATACACATCACGAGGAAGTACTGAGAGTATAATAATTTTCCAATCCATCATATATTTGCTGGGAAATACACTTCAAATTTTTCAGGCCTCCTGACTGTAAGTAGAAAGTTGCTTGCTGAGAAGAAACCATGGTTTGCATCTACGTAGTGGCAGATGCGTGCCCCAGCAATCAGACAGTGGCTTGCCTTGCATGGCAAATCCACATACTCACACCTTACATTATCTTCTATCCACAGCAGTCTAAAAGGAAACACAGAAGCAGGCCCAGCTGCTATATCGAAAAAAGCTGTAGAAAAACTCAGCTTTAATTTGATCATTCACAATCTAAAATTATAGCTCCAAGGAGAGAGTATTTCTTTCACAGTGTTGCTTCCGCTGACACAGCTTAGAGATGGCCAAAGTTAAAACCAGATGAGCAAAAATAGAAAATGATCAGTCTGTCCAAACTAGCCAGTTCAAGTGAGAAACAGAGCTAAATACTCAAAAGATATAAAAGACAATTAGCTTATGCAAAGCACGTCCCTTCACTGCTAGATTTTCTGTTATTCTACTGTTTTTATTTACTGAATTATCTAAAATGTATCAAATGCTAAATTCACCATTTCCCAAAATGATGCGAGGAGAGTGACCAGAGAACCGCCAGCCAGCCCCTCACTCTGTGCCTGGGGAGAGTGGCCGCCCCCAAACCACAAGTGGTCTGAGTGGGCGCAGAGCAGGGCTGCTGCTGCTCCCTACAGCTCTTGATAGTGCAGCGTCGAGGATCCGCATCAAGAACAGGGAGGGGTCCTTGGTGTGTTTCTCAAGGTAGTTTATTCTCCAGAGAGGGTCAGGGACCAAGAACCTCCAACACTGCTGTGCACTGACTTTTAAACAGGGGAAAAACGAGGGGTGGGTACAATCTGTCAACCAATCAGGGATACAACAGGGAGGAGTTTAGGGAGGGACTCACAATATAATAACCAGTAGGAAGGACAATGGGAGGGGAAAGGGTCACATGGGTCCAACGGGGCCTTGTGGAATAGGGGAATTCCAGGGAGGAATTTAGGCAGGGGGTTGGGACAACAAGGACTGACAGGGGACTTTCTGAACAAAGGGCAGGGATTAGGGGGGAATGGATATTCAGGTAGGCAGGGTGAAAGGCAGTTTGGGGGAGGGATAAATAGTTTGAAGAGGAAGGAGGAACTTGGAATAAACTAACAGGCTGGGATAAACCCTTTAGAAGGTCTCAATGAAGAAAGCCACACCACCACACCAAAACATATCATATTAACTAATATCCTCATTAACAGAACATTTCCTTTTTATTTTAATTCTTCTTTTCCTACCTATTACTCTTTTTGTTGCACTGAAAATATCCTTTTTAAAGCAAGCATCCTAAAATGTGGTACATCTATCTACTTAGCATCCTCCACTGCTTGCCTGTCTATAATTTCACCTTTAATTATATTTCTTCACACCTCTTACCACTTTTATAGCTTACTTATGAAACAGCTTAACTTTGCCGCAGCAATTCTGAACTTGTATTAATAAAGACTTTTTAGAGAGAAACTTGCAACTCTATTTTTTCTCACAGAAGTATTCAAGAGAACTATCATCTTCTGTGCATAATGCACATAAAGGTTTAATGCTACTTTACACTGCTTCTGATTATTTTTCGTAGAATCTCTCTCTGTGAGTGAATATTGGTATTATGTCCCCAAGTTTTTTCTTTTGCCTTTATTCTATCAAATAGTAGGGAAAAGAAGAAGGGTAAAGCACATTCTCTTACCTTCAGTGAATCTACATATTGGTTGCAAAGCCCACACACTGTGTTGCTGTGCTGAGTTTGGCCAGAATTTACCCAGGAGAAAGACTGCCCTCTGTCTCAGAATCCTGTGGAAAAGTCATTGACATATAGTCACTTGGTAGATCACTTTGCAATGGAAAGTCATATTAAATATGGTCTCATAACGAAAAAGAGATGTGTTATGATTAAATCGGTTACAGTTTACTCAACAGTTTCAAAATGTCAAACAATTGCCAGCTACTGCAGGAACCCAGTAAGTGATTTTCACAAATAATTGGTGGAATTTCATTGCATCTTAACACTAACTGACTGTCATACCCTAAGGCCACCCATTGAGGCATCAACAGGGCTGATGAAAAACTATCGAAAGTCCTGGTAAGTAACATGAGTATTCAGGGAGAACCGATTTTACTTCTTTCAAAGCCCTGAGGCACTTAAGAGTCCATACTACAAGTAGACATTTAATATTTAACAATCAATTTCACCATTCCTCTAAAAGGATTTTCTTTTTGGGTCCCAGGAGCTACTTGCATAAGGGCTACCAGATATTTCAGGTGAAGTATTTATAGACTCGGAAATGGGACAGATATAGGTGTGATTCCTGTGAGCTGAACATCCACAGAGCCTTCACAGGTAATTTTTTCATCAAAATTTATTCTGAGATGTACTTTTAAGGACAGCATTAGATAGATTAGATAGACTGGATACTAGGGAAAATATCTTCACTGATCGGACGATCAAAACATCAGAACAGGCTGCGCAGGCAAGGGGTTTACCACCCCTGGAGGTATTTAAAATAAGCTGTGTATCTTTGGTATCTAGGTATCTAGGGACATGGTTTAGTGGTGAAGTTGGTCATGCTGTTAGGCTAATGACTGGACTCACTGATTTTAAGGATCTTTTTCAGCCTTACTGATTTTAAGATACTATGACCTATACATCACTAATAATTGTGTTATATACTGACAAGAAGGCACATCCACTGCGAAGTTTTTCTGAAACTTTCCAGGCATAGTTATTCAAGTCTGCGGGAACATAAAAGCAGCCTGGAGGGCAAAACATTCAAGAGTCCATTTATAACTGTTACAGACAGAACACCTATGCACTTGTGGGTCAAATCCCTGGAACAGAGGCGTTTCAAATAAAGGTAGTAGGTTTCTGGTTACACCCACATTTCTGTTAACATTTTCCATTAAAATCCCAACTGAGGGGATACCATTCTGAGTTAGGAAAAAATAACTGCAATGACAGTATTTTCTTACTATGGTTACCATAGTCATGTGAGACTTGGCAGTTACACTAAAATGATATTCAACATTTGGGTCTTCCCCAAAGTGCTTATTACATTGTATTCAACAACCTGTTCTAACTGCCTCTGCGAAGTGGAAGAGTTTTAGAGAGGCCTCTTAAAGTTTGGGCTTTGGTATTTTTATTTAGTTTTGTAAAAAAACTTAGGAAAACTAAATTGCAAATTCCTCTCCACCAACAAATAAAAGAGTAATACTAAAAGAACTTCTTATGTGTGAATATGTATAAGACTACTTTTCTTGACATTTTGTGCTCTTGTAATTTAGACTCATATTAAAGAACAAGACATTGGCAGGTGATAACACTGCTGTTTGCTATTCCTAACAAATTTTAATGATTATAAAGCAGTTGTAGGTTCTCTCATTATTTTGCTTTTCTGCTTTTTAGATTTATCACTCATTACTTTGCAAATATCCAGTCCCTCACATCAGGTTCTGTCATGGTAAATATTCCATTTCAGTTTCCTACTAAGTGGAATTGCTGTGGCTGACAGTGTTTCACTAGTGAAATGAAGTAATTAAGTAAGTTTCCTCTGAATTGTTGTCCTCTTCTACAGCTTTTTTAAGACACTGATTTTTATTTTATTTCAGTCCATTGGTCTGCGAATAATAGGACCTACTACTTATGTGTAACTTATTTTACTTCATAATAGCCAAATACTTCCTAGTAGAAGGTAATTTCTTAGAAGGTCAGGTATGCAATATCAGGCACAGAAACTGATGGGTCGTGCAAGGGGCAACTCATTAGGGTACCAAATGTTCTCATAAGCGTTGAAAAATGATTACGGCATTTTGCTAAGATTGTTTCAGAAAATCACAATAGTAGGCTAAAACTGTAGATTTGTTTCAGCCAACTCTGATTCAAGAGGAAATTTTGTGAGATATTTCTGTATACTGATAAAAAAAAAAGAAGCTTTTTCAAGTATAAGGAATCCATAGCTGATTGCATACTGGATTAACTATTTTCTTAATGCAACAGCTTCTATTCCAGCCTATATTTGAATATGAAACATCAAGAGTTAAAGCTAAAAAATGGTACTCTAGATAAAAATTATAATGAGATCCTAGCCTTGTGTATTAAGCAAATAAGGGCAGGTATGATGAATTCTCAACAAAGGATACATACACGTGGAGGTTCCCTAACTATGAGGCAGATTAATGCCATTTCCCAGCCCACTGAAATGGAATATTACACTTGATATCTGCATGAAGCAGTATATGTAATAATGATATTAAACACTGTTCAGTTCACAGTTAACAGTTGTGAAAAGACTTCTATTTTATGTTGAAGCTTATATTGGATAGCGATATACATTTAGGTTCCGCCACGTTGGTTATCAAATGGCAAATGGTCAAGGAAACAATAAATGATTGATCTACTTGACATAACTGTTATTATTTATTTTATTAATAGGTTTCCAAATAATAGTTTGGGGGATTGGGGGGGGGGCTTGGGGAGGGGTAGGGGTCCTTATGTTGGAGTACATATTATTCTTTCGGTGCAGATCTGAAGCATAAGTGTCAAATTCACAGAGCTAAGAAGTGATTAAAAAGGCTAAAGGACAATAAAACACCGAAGGACATGACTTAGATAACTTCCAAATACCTATCTAATGTCACCTTCAAGTATTTCCGAAAGTTATTTAGATCTAAAAATCACATTATTTCCTAAGTTGATCAGGTATGTAATATTAGTGCTTTAGTATCACCAGAAATGACTGAGAATGTTTATAATAAAAACAAAAAAACATTTGCATTGTCTTGTGTCAAGAAAGATCATCACTCAGAGAGACTCCAGGTAAATCAGACACACATAAGGAGATTGTGTGTCTTTAAAAAGAGCCTGTATTATCTCACATGCACTTTATGACCCACAAAATGAGTAATACTACCTCTAATCTTCCTGAATGGAAGGTTGATCTTGAAATAGGACTTGAAATCAGTGATCCTTTTTCTTGCAAGTACAAAAGACAGTGGGAAGTCAGGTTCAGAGAAACTGGAATACATCCAAAAAAAATAACACTTCTGCAAGAAGCAGTCACAGAACTACTGTTTTTACAAAGGAAAACTGGAAATCTTTAGATTTTTACAAAGTAATATGGTTGTCACAGACTGTTATAAAGTTGCAAGTACTTTCAACTTTTCAGGGATTGGAAGAATAATAAGGACAGCTAAGTGTCCCTAAAAAGGTAAAAGTAGGTATCAAAGAAATAATAATATATACAAAAAGAAAGGATGAAGCCGACACCAGCAGTTTTCTTCTAGACAAGGACTATCCATTATAACAGTCTACCTGCAGTTTTTCAGGAAAAAATATAGATATGATCCTCACAATGTGTCCACTGCACTTGATCTAAGTTGCTGGATAGATTTTGCAAAACGGAATTTGGACACACAGTGCATGACTCATGAGTAGCATGATTTTAGTATATTCTAAAGTTATTTTACAGGGGATCAAAAAGGGACATTTAATCTATTTTTTAGAATTTTTTTAATGTTTTAATTTGCTGCATATTTCAGAGAAGTCTGTTTCACATAGAATTAAACCCAAAGAACCTGTGCCTTGCAGAATTGTTAATAAATTTAAAAGCTATTCATAACATTCTTGTGCATTATTATGCCAGAAAGAAAACCTATAATTTAAAATAAGGAGAGGCAGCCCATTAAGAGCCATCTTCCTAAAATTTCTGATGCTTAGGCCTTTTTTTGAGCAACAGATGAACGCTTTGACCATTGCTTCTTGGTTTGCCATTGAAAAATTTTAGAAGAGTGCTCTATTGCTAAACTATTAGGAATAGTAAAAATGACAATAAGTAAGCATTTAAAGATACACAGTCATTCTGACAACTGCAAATATTTGACCTTTCTGTAATACACAGAAAATGCTGTAATCAAAATGTCAGAATCTGTACCTCAGATAAATTACTGTTAGCAACAAAATATTTCATCCACTTGCTCTTAAAAATTGAAGGCTGTTTATGACTACGATATTTTTCAAAATGTGACACTGTCATGAACAGTAGAACGTGCTCGCATGTCTTACACCAAAAAAACCATACACTGATGTACTTATCAGTACATGCTAAAATGCTTTATAATCGCTCACGTGAGCAAATTATTTCGCAAGTTCACATTTGTATATTTTTATGATCAGACCAATTATGTTGATACTGTTTCTGTAAGTGTATGGGTGGAAAGTAAAGTTTTAAATATACAGAACTTCTAAAAATGTAGCAGATAGGCTTTGTAGGGTAAATCATGGCTATCAGCATTTCAATGCCCTGTGGAGTCATTGCAATCTGTAAAAAGCTTTTCTCAATCGCCAGATCTTCTAGGATGTGCCTTTTAAAAACGGCATTATCTCCACTGTACTTCTGCTCTACAGCACAACCACCGGTTTTTGCAGATATGCACAAAATGTGTTTCAGACTTTCAGACTGACTTGCGCTTTTATTGGGCTCTTGCCTTTGAGTTGTTATTGCTGCGAGTTAAGGGCATCTGTCATAGACTGATACTTTAAAAGGTTTTTGTTGAGGATTTTACTCAGTCCTCAGAACACCTAAACTCCTGTGGAGGTCTCCTTGTGTACAACTGCACAAGAAATAAGTATGTTCTAAAATTTGAACCAAACCTCTGTAAGGCATTATTATTTCAAGCAATCATTTGGATCCAAACACCAAAACAGCACACCAATGATAAATGCATTAATTTATAAACACTCAGTGCTCCTATATAAGATGAATTGTTACTCCCTCCACAACTCTAATGAATTACATTTATTATGTGTTTTCAGTTTAAGAAATGTCCTTTCTTTTTGTCACACTAGGCCTGTGATGCCTATGACTAAGCCATAGCAATGCACAAATTTGTTCTTTCTAGGTTTGCTTATTATAACTCTCCTGAAACTGCTGATCCCAGAAAAAAAAATTCATTGATTCATTGTACCATGGAAGGAAAGCACAATATAGGAATACATTTTCCAATGAACAAATTGATGTTTGAATGTGATGAAGTAGTTTAACACAACATTCTACCATATGAAGCAGTACTAGTGAGAACCAAAAGAGGTGTACAAAATATAACCAGAAAGGCTATACCATAGGCACCAAATTCCTCCACAGCTTTTAACAACATACTGCAAAAACTTCTGAAACTTACCACTGGGTAAACTGTGGAAGTGAGGAAAATAATGATGCAAAATATAAGTGTTGTAAGTCTGGGATTATTTTGTAGATTTTTTTTTCTTTAATAATAGAAAAAGTGTTTTAAACCAACTTGGAGTGCTCAGTCATATGCTATGGAAAAGTGGAATTATTATAAGATGAGCATCAATACAAGTGGTTGCAGTATAAAAGGGAGGCTGAAAGAGCTGTCTGACATGGTCTCAAAGATTTCAAGTGGTAATGCTATCTATTTGTATCCAGATAACCACATGGATTTGCGGGGATATTAAGATACTTCTCAGCTGTACTGGTTTTTCCCTAAGAACAGTGATTCAAGTAAGTTTAAAATGTTATGTGAATAGTTAGAAAGAAGTAATCATTCTGATCCAGAAAAGAAGCAGAATAGCTAGAGATTCCAAAAGGGATTGGAAATACTGGCTTCTCTCCAGTGATTTTCTCCCTGTGTCTCCTTCTTTCCTTTAGTCCTTTGATGATTTACACACTAGCAAAAATTCCCAGCAAAAAGAAAGCATTTGAAGAACTGGTTTAGCAGCAACCCCTGTCCTCCACTCAGGCAGGGGAAAGTAATCCAAGTTAGAGTGACAGGTTTTGGTCATGGTATTAAAACTGAACTTCACCTTGAAAGATCTCCAGGACTTTAATAATCCTCTACACTAAGAAAGTTTGTCTCTTCTCTTCTCTTCTCTTCTCTTCTCTTCTCTTCTCTTCTCTTCTCTTCTCTTCTCTTCTCTTCTCTTCTCTTCTCTTCTCTTCTCTTCTCTTCTCTTCTCTGTGTGGCTACTAAAATAAACATGGTTTTACATTCTTGGCGGAAAATCGAGCGCACAAGAAGAGAGAGACTCCGCCGGTGACAACAGCACAACCGAGCAAAGGCAGCAGGTGACGGCAGCAGGCGCCGCTCCTCTGAGAGCTGCAAGGGCACCCCTAGAGAGGTGTGCTGCTTACTGGGAGCTCAAATCAGAGATGTCACTGAGGGATTACCAGACCCCACTGGCTATTGCCCACTGCTCTGGTTTCAGGTAGGCCCTGGGGGTACAGCCAGTCTGAGACTCTGGGAAAGCAAAACCTGCATCTCAAAGGGACTATGTGAATAACAAAATCGGCAGGTCTGCAGTCTGAAAAGAACTACTATTTTGCATTTATGGAGGCTCTAGTAGCAGCCTAGATCCTTTAAATGACACTTTACTCCTGGCAACAAATTCAGGTATTGAATTGCAAGATGCTTACAACTTCTTAACTACCATAATATTTTAGTACAAATTATATAGGCATACTACAGTATACACTCATTAATAATACCCTTGGTACACATTGTAGCATAGACTGATTTTGAACAATCACCCTCTCATAACTTTATTATTATCTCCTTTTTTCTCCTTTTATCATTTTTTGAGCACTTTTTAAAGTAGGTTTTAAGTAGTGGTGCCCAGTATCAATTAATTTCTTTTAAAAGTAATTTCTCTTTTTGCTTAAGATCTCCTAAAATAGGACACTCACATGCACTTTGTTAAAAAAACCGAATTATTCCTTCAAAAAAATATGTTTCCTTAAAACAACAACAACAACCAAAAAAAAAAAAAAAACCAAAAAAAACCCAGAGAACTGAGCTTTGGTTCCCCAACAGCATATCAAATTACTCAATGTTTCTCAAAATATTGAAAATGCAATTAAGTATTAACATGCAGCCTACACAGAGCTCTGATATTGACTGATTCTCTCACAGGCAGATTGAAAGTTTCCCACAATTAAAGAAGTCCAAAACCAAATGAACAGAAAAATCATGGCTGGGCAACAGGAAGTTACATAGGCAGATATCATTCTATCTGTTCAGTAAATACAATACTCACCTAAAGCCATTAGCACCAAAAAAATATTATGGCTTTTCTCCCCTGCTGTCCCTCCCAATTTTTAAGTTAACACATTTCACCTCTGAAAACCTGCCAGCAGTTCAGTGCATCAGTCCTCCTTGCCTGATGTGGTGTACCGGTTTTTAATAGAGAGACAACAGTCAGGGCATCAATGTTTAAATATTTACCTTCTGTCTATAATCAGTAGGTGTAAGGTTTGAACCATGTGCTGCACTTCAGATGAAAAATCTAACCCTTAATGAAACTGCAGTTATTATTTAATGAGTTTGTCAGTCTACAAATTTGGGGCATCCCAAATTTGACGCAAGCTAGAAGCAAATAATTCCTTCTGCAGGTGCTACTGACACACGTTCCCACAAGAAGTGAGGGACTCGCTGTGCCAATTTCACACCAAGGCAATCCCCCCCACATCTCTTCCATCCACTCTCACACATCCTTTCCACTGGCACTATGCAACAATTTGGAATGAAATGGGGATTCAGGAGTCCAGTCCTTAAAATACCCACAGTACAAAAAATTTGTTACAAAACAGACAAACAATATTCAGCCTAAGTACAACACTTGTTTGATGCAAATATCCATAAAATACCCATTTAGTTTTATGCCTTACTATTAAAATAGAAACACAGTAAGAATATAAATGTGGATTTAAATAGAGGAAAGATTTCCTAGAGTGTTTTGCTTTGAGATATACGACTAATTTTTTTTTTTTTCCTTCACATGCCTCATTCATTCTAGTTGTCACTCTGGGTATTTGTTTCTTTAGAAAACAGAAAATTATCAGGTCTTTGTCAGGCAAGAACCAAAATACAGTAGTTACCTGAGCTTCACTGAATGACTTGACTCAATATCTGACTCAGAAGGCTTCTACATTAAGAGTTTACCAGGAGGGTGAAAGTGGTAAAAAACAAAAAGACTTTTGCAAACAGATGTTGATTGTATTTACTCAGATTTTTAGAAAATCTGCTGCTCAGAAGACACAATAATTTATATCCTCCAGAATTCTGAAGATGACACAAACCCACATTAACCACCTCTGAATTCCAGTCTGCAAGACTGCTGTTACAGGTGCAGGATTGTTGTCTTCAGTTCCCCAAACTGGCACAGAAAGTGCTGGGAAGTAAATAGCTGAAGAATTACATATCAGGAAAGCCCCGAGTTGGGTGAATCAAGGAACACAAACACATTAATCAGCTTTACAAATTACTGCAGTGATGGGTCTAAACAATACAGAAATGATTAGAAGAAAAAACTTGGTATCTTCACTGTCATCAAGTAATACTCCCTAGAGACACCCACATCAGAAACTCCGACTGAGTCTGCTCTTGCCTAATGTTTTTCTTTATGCAAACACTTCAGTACAAACTCCTTGGTAGGTACTGAGTAATACACAAACAATCCTATTCTCTCTGTTTTATCTGTCAATTTCAGCACAACTTCCACTCAAACCGGAAGTCATCCAGTTTTAGGATCATACATACAAACAACCTACCAGCCACCTAGTCTGAAAGATGCATTGACATCAGCATCTTTGAGATTATTCAAGGGCTTAATTACACAAACACAGGTACGCATGAAGACTCTGCAAGTAACTCCTCAAACATACTTCAGCACATTATATATACATATATAATTTCCAGTAAGCAAAAAAAAAAAGTCATAGACAGAGCCTCAGGTATGTCAATAAGCATCAGAAGGATTACTCGAGTTTATATTATTTTACAGCTTTGTATCAGTTATGTCTTTCCAGAATTTTAGCCATTTTCCTCCCCACAATCAGTAGAGGGCATTGTTCACTCGGTGTGAAAGAAAGTTAGTATTTGTGATTGAGGCTACTAGATTTCTCTGTCCCATCTTGGCCACTGATTTTTATTATTTTATTAACATATTTAGTAGTAAGCACCTTTATGGGGGATTTTTTCAAGAAATTTTGGATATTATTTTTGGTATGTATATTTATGACTTCCATATCGATTTAAAAGACAAGAGGCGTTATATAAAGCCAATTGTCAAAAAAAAAATCAGTCAGTGATACAACATTAATATGAGCCCTTCCTTATGTAAGCTCACAATATAAGGAATTGACAGTTCCCCTCTGAGACAGACACCATCTGTGTAAGGTATGCCATATTAACAGTGGGGTGTAGGAGCATTAATAGTAGCAAAATGATAATAATTCTTTCACAGTGTAAGCCAGAGAGGAAAATTTCTTTCACAGTCTGAACACATTTCTTTAGTAAGCCATTTTCAGCTCCCTACAACATTCATTTTGACTGCCCAGGAGCAGCAAAAGGCACTGCCTGCACCATGTAAGACACAAATGTTTCAATGGACTGTCCCACTGAGTCTTTTCTGCCTTTGTTCAACGTCTGTACCGCATTACATCTTTTTAGTTCCTCAACCAGCACCATCATCTGCTTTTCTTCAGAAATTCCAAGCCTAAATGACATTTTTATATGCAGCATTCAGTTTCACAGCTTCACTCAATGGTCACGTTCAAACGGTCTACATTGTTCTTCTGAAATTTTAAACCATCTTGTGAAATTTTGACGAACACTGAGGGCCCACCTTGTTAAAAACTTTATCTGTGTAAAGCTTCTTCTGCTAAGATGCAAAGCAAAATTGAACTTTAACCCCCACCCTTTCCCCAGTGAAGTCCATTTCCAGAAGGAACAGAAAACCAGTTACTCAACCTTTTGTCTCTAAAAGGTGTTTAGTAAACAGCCTGCTGGCCCTCAAAGACTTTCTGAGCAACGCCAAGGGAAGGAAAGGTCACGTTTTCAGTGAATACTGCAAAATGTAAGAAAAGGCCCCAAATAAAAATATATGGATTTATGTTGAAATGTTAATTTTAAGAA
>WBMY01015339.1:553628-640819 GCA_013397315.1 Donacobius atricapilla | reverse complement strand
TTTTTTTTTTTTTTAACCTAGTTCTATCTAGCTCACCCATAATTCTGAAAATTAGCCTGGTCTGTTCTGCAACAGCAATGTAGAGAAGAAATCAAGATAGACAGTTATGTGGGCAAGTTTAACACTTTGGTTGTTGTTTCCTCATTAATTTATTTTATTTTATTAACTTTTTCAGACTGGGTCTCAGTTTCAACAGTATTTCTTCAGTTGAGAATGGCTCTCTTAACAATGTACCTCATCTGAGGGAGCTCCACTTGAACAACAATGAGCTTGTGAGAGTACCCAGTGGACTAGGCGATCACAAATATATACAGGTAAAGTTTATCATACTGTCTCAGAGAGCAATTGTTGAAAGATTCCTAATGGTATTTGTGTGTTTATTCAGTCTTGAACAGAAATGTGCACACTATTTTTAACATGATGCAAGTTTCATAAATGCTTGAAGTATCAAGGGAATGTTGAATAAAACAGGAAGAGTCTTGTTATGATTTTTTTGTTGAAATGGTTATGGAGGTGTATAGATCTGGATGTGTATATTCATTTTCTCTGTGTGTCTGAGGGGCCACAACAAATAAGGGATTATTTGTGTACTTTGGTTTCCTCTTTACTCAAAAATAATTTCTAAGAACATTTTTTCTGTTGATTTTTTTTTTTCATTTCTACTAGGTGATGTTTTGCAACCTTTCCCTTGTTATCTCACAACACAGTGCCATCAGGAGGGCAAATAGACAAAATGGGCAATTCACATCACCAGTGTTTTTGAGGTCCTTTTGGCCCAATATCTAGAAATGTTGCCTCTTGGGAACAATTTAAATCTGTCTTCACCCAGACTAAAATTCTACAGGAAAGAAAACTCCCAAAGAATGAAGACGCCCAAATGTAAATTACCCCCTGCATGTAGCTTGGAAAAATTCTCCAGAAATGGTGACTCTGGAGCAAAATAATATTCATCAGCAACTTTAAATCATCATTAGTGGTTACTTTGGCCCTGAGTCCTGTATAGTTGCATTCACGAGAATATTAGAGCTGGAGAGAAAAAAATTAGCATCAAAGAGAGTGTTTTCACTGAATACTCTGTATACAGTGCATGCTTCTGAGCCACCATGCTGGCTTAATAATTTCACATCTTTGGCTCCTCTTTTGGTTACAGTACCACCAGTTGACAGTAACATTATTAGATAGCCTTGCACAGTTTGTGCACTTTCTGTAGAAACTATGTCAATTGGATGTATGCTGGGTATTTCAAAAGGTAAACAGAGGCAAGGATTTGTTTGGAAAGGAGACACATTAGTATAATGTTGCCAAAACACATATGAAGCACTTAATATGAAATAATTTATCTTATTTGCCATGACAGCTCAATTTCTCACTTCAGTAATTGTATGCTTTTCAGGTGGTCTATCTTCACAACAACAAAATTGCTTCCATTGGTATCAACGACTTCTGCCCTCTTGGGTACAACACCAAAAAGGCCAGCTATTCCGGAGTGAGCCTCTTCAGCAACCCCGTGCAGTACTGGGAAATCCAGCCCTCTGCTTTCCGCTGTATCCATGAACGCTCTGCAGTACAGATTGGAAATTACAAATAGATGTCTAAAGATGGGGCTCAGTTGTGTTCCAGCTAAAGTGTCTGTCGTTATAGGCCTGTTCAAAAAACCATTGCTCACAATTAACGTCAAATGCCAGAAACTTCACTTTAAAGTGGAGATGATCCATTGATGTAGAATAAATGAGACATTACAGATGTACAAGAGCAAGCATACCATCAATAAGAATTGCCATCTGTGCTTTAAACTGACTTATTTCAGCCTTTTTTCAGCATGCTTTCTGTGGCATTTTTCAGTTTGCTGAATGCTACAGGTTTTCAGATTCCACTGTATATGAAATTCGGAGTAAATATTTGTCAAGTTATGATATATTAAAAAAAAAAGATAGTGATTGAGGTTATTTTTATAGCCACACACAGAGAAAAATAGCAGAGGGAAAAAAGACTCTCAAATCATCTGGAGACTTGGGAAGGTAAGCGTTACCTCCTTTAAATTTATTTCAAGCCCTGGAGGTTTAAAAATATCCACTATAACTCTAAGATAATTCTGAATGTATCTATTTAGCAGAGGCAAAAAAAGTTGTTGCTAATGTCATTATTTTTGGAAAAATAAAATAAATTCATATTGTACACATAGTTCTTTAAAGTTCGCCATTCTTCTAGAGCAATGCTATTCAGAATTAGCCTAACATCATCCTAAAGAAGAAAATATTGAGTAGTCTGCAGTACAAAACTTTTAACCTATATCTGGAGCTCAATGACGAAATTTCTCTAGTGCAAATCCTTCTCACCTTAGTCACAAGAGCAGTTTTTATGACTTTACTGCCTTGCAGAGTATGGTATAAGGGTTTAGTAAATGTTATCAATCCATGTATTTATCTAAACAAAAAACCGTAGCAGTTCACTTTTCACTTGTTCTGCATTGTACTTTTGTCATCATCCTTTACTGGTTTTGGTTTTTTAAAAAAGGAATTAATTGTTAAGTAGAGATATGCAGGCTCCTCCTGCTGACAAATTTGTGGAATTTAGACTATAGAAGCAAAATCATAAGTATAGAAATATATGAAGTGAAATAATTACAATTGTGGGGACGTCATTTGTAGATGTATCTATTTAGATTTGGAGCCCTCTGTAAACTGGGATTCTTCAACCCATACCAGCAGGTAGCAAGCACATCAAAGGTAGGCTGCACATTTCTACTGTCAATCTTCAGAGCTAAACATATACTCAATAAAAACATCACCTGAAAAGAATCTTCTGCAGACTCTTAATACTCCAAGGTCAATCTCTCTAATTTGTAAAACGTATATGTCATTTATATTAAAGAATAATGTAATACAGGCAAACTCCAAAGTGTTTGTCTTTCTTCTTTTGTTTTGATAGAATAACATCAGTGTGTCAGAACTTTAATTAAGTCTTGAAAATTGAACATCTTTGGCATGGTGATAGCTAAAGGAAGAAGAAGTTGTGTGAAATTCTTTTGCCTCAAGGAAATTTTTCATGCCTAATTCTCATAGGTATTTTTTTAGGAGCAAACAAATACAGTCTTTTTATGGCTCTCCTTTATTTAGTACTAAATAATTGGAAACAATTATGACTCACTATAACCACTACACAGAAAAAGCGTGTTTGCACTCTTCTGAGCTATCTTCTTCATATAGTAGCCAATGATTTCTCTGCTTTCTCTCTGTTTTTCTTCTGGGTTTCACATTTTCAGACAGTTATTTTTAAATGAAATGAACAGCATATGATATCTTTCTGTCACAGGAGGGAAAAGCCTTCAGAAAATCATCAGTTATGTTTTTTTTCCTTTTGGTTCTTGGTTGGATACCAGCTATTTTGCAGACAGAGACTTCATGCAAAAAACTAAGCATTGGCATTTCAAGTGAGAACAAAGGCACTGTCTTAGCCTGAAAAAATCCACAGAGTTTGTATGTACATGGTTACAGAGAGAGATTCACACAAAAAGTATTAACAAGTACATAAAGCATCATATAAACATATGCACAACCTTTCCATTTCTCCATCCATAATTTTAACGTCTCACATACTAAGGCTCTTCTTTCAAATTAAAACAAACTTTAAGTCCAGAAGAAAATATCTGAGTCTGCTCCTCCTCTGTAATACCCATGATATGTCCCCTATTAAGCTTGCTGCTTGCTGCTAAAACATAAGTTATTCCTCATAAAATACATTCCCTTCTAACAACCAAGGACTGCAAATATGGCAGGACTTTCCTGATTCCCAGTCTTTCTCAATGAAACAGAATAAGCTAATCCTATGACAAGAGATCTAAGCAAGATCATGACAAATTTAAAAGTTAAACATACTTTTGGTTTTCCATTAATTGTGCAGCTACACCAACAGTGTTCGATTGATGGGATTCTATCCACACACAGTATCTGCAGACTTCAAAGCAGTGAGAAGCCTCGTACTTTTAGAACTGCTTTTCATATAAATAAAGAACAGATGCTCCTTCCGCTTAAAAATGAAACAAGAGAAAAAAAAAATAAAGAACAAACACAAACAATCTATAAAGAATTGGGTGGAAAGAAATAAGAGAACTAAAGTAGAAAGTCTTTGTGCCCTGCAGTGCATCCTCAATTTCTTCGTAAATTATGAAGACAGTAAATGGTTACAACTCTTGGACTCAAACACCTATAGAATAATGCCCTTGTTTCCTGGTGCAGCCTAAAGCATCTTATCCCTTACTGCCAGCAGGGGTGTGGCCATCTTTTAGTCTGGTTTCTCCTATGGTGCACCAGGTTATGGACAGCTATCGTATACTCAGTTGCTGATGTAAAAATGAAAGGAAATCTAATTTCATTTCCAGGAAAGGATCAGTTCTTAAATCCTTGGTATAAGAGAGTTGCTCTCATTTCCAAGATCATATATTTTTTTCAGTTGCCTCCACAAACTGTTTCTAAAATTCTCTAAGCACAAGGTCTGGAAACAGCTCTTTGATCCATATTTGGTTTGAGGTTTTTTTGNTTTTGTATGTGGGGGTGGTTTGGATTTTTTTTAGGGTGTTGGTTTTTTTTATTTTTTGAGCTGCTAGCAAACCACTCTGTTATAATCTATTTCTGCTTATGTTAGCTGTTTTTGAAAACAGATAATATTTTCTCACACATGTAAAAAATAGGAGAAAGATGAAAAATTGTGTTTGTTCAAAGTAAATATTAACTTCATATTTATATGTATTTCTAATATCATATGCAAAAGAACTAAAAAACATTACGGACTTCCTGATCCCACCACTACTCTGAAGTGCCATCTAGTGTCACTGAGATACAGTAACAAAGTTGCTCTTAACTGGAGAAAACCAGAAGAAAAAAAGGTTTATGAGGCTTTATGGGAAGAGGGCACTCAAATTCACATACTCTGCTGGCTTGGTTTTCTATTTTTATTAAGTTAGAGGTTCAAAGCTGTGCAGTCAATAGTCTTGTACACCCACAATCAAATATGTTTACTTAGAACAAGGATGGGGTTTTGTTCATTCTCTGTATGCACACATTGCTCTGAAGTCAGTTTTGCTTCAGAGACTTGCCTACGTCTGTGTCTTTTGGGTTTTATTCAGAAGAGTTGCCCTAATTTAGCTGCAAGTAGTTCATTCAATAAAAAGGAAAATAAATTAAAGAGTCGTGTTCATGAAAAGTCGCAGAGCACTGAAGGGGAAATATGGGCTATGAGATAGATGTTCAATATTAACTGCTTCATCTTCAAAATGAAATAGTGAAATTAAAAATAGTTGATAATTTTTAGAATAAAACATTATTTTAATAATGCTCCAGCAGCTCCATCAGCAAAAGAGCAAAGTTTCTGTGGATGTCCTGAAAAGGCACAAAAACTGTTTAGCTCTCTGGATTACACTCAACACAAACACTCAATCAGCTAGACTCATCAATGGCTGCATTCTAAGTGACACAAACCAGCCTTTGGCCTCCTGCCCTGCTTCCTGCTCTGGAAGTTCAGGGCTGTTAGTGTGCCATAAGAGCATAAGAGGATCAGTCTGGATACAGGCACCACAGAAGGCTGTCTACCCTGCCTGTTAAACCCTACACTTTCCTTTCTGAGGTATAAAGAAGTGGTTTCTTCATAACTGCTTTGTCAGGCGGTTTTCTTTCTCAGTGTGTACATTATACTGCTTGAAAGCTTTGGAGATTACCTCTATGTGGGTGTCTTAAGTCAGCAGAGCAGAAGAATGTTAATGCTCTGTTGCTGCCTGCTTGAATTGGACTTAAATCTGCAGGAGAAAGAATGGAAAAAAACTATTAGAAACTTTAATTCTAATTATATATTTATTTATGTGTTTCACACACCTTTTTAGAGTACAGCAGAAAACTTATAACACAATCACAACCATGTGATGAGAAGCAGTGATGGTTGTGTTTCTATATCCATTTGTATTTCTGCAGCATGAAACACAGTGAAGACGCTTTTGAAAAGCTGCAATAACTGTAGGTCTTGCATCTGAAAACACTTACCCACATGGATAGCTCCAATATTTTCACTCAGAGGAGCTGAAAAAAACCAGATGAACATCAATTTTGAAGGTAAATGAAAAAAAAAAAAAAAAAAAAAGAAAATATGCTATCCACTCCTTAAATACAAAGGCTGTTTTTAAACAAAAGGAACCTGAACTGTGAAAAACACCTCTATCCTGGAAATTTTCGTGCTTGGAAATGACTCAGGTACTTCCTCTGGCTCACATCCAGAAGGAGAGAAGGTGAATACTTGAAAATTATGATTCCTAGTCACAAATGGCACGGTATTTTGTTTAGATGTGCAAATATTAATTGATAGATTGTGTTGTTCCTATCTTTTGGCAGAATGGACAGTAGAATATGTACTGATTTGTTCTGGATATTCCTTGGACGAAATGGTAGAATGTACCCTCAGAAATTTCACTGATGATACAGTGGGGAGGGGGTTTGTTGGCTGATCAGCTGAAGGCTGTGCTGCCCTTCAGTGGGACCTTGATAGACTGGAGAACTGGGCAGAGAGAAACCTAATGAGGTTCAGCAAGAGCAAATTCAGGGTCCTGCACATGGACAGGAGTAGCTCAAAGTGCCAGCACAGACTGGGGCTGAGCTGCTAGAGAACAGCTCTGCAAGAATGGGCCTGGGAGTCCTGGTAGATGACAAGCTGACCATGAGCCAGCAGTGCCCTTGCAGCCAGGAGGGCCAATGATACCTTGGGGTGCATTGGGAGAGTGGGGCCAGCAGGTCAAGGGAGGTGATCCTGCCCCTCTGCTCAGCCCTGGTGAGGCCAGTCCTGGTCCTGTGTCCAGTTCTGGGATCCTCAGGACAAGAAAGGAAAGGGGCTACTGGAGAGGGTACAGTGGTGGGCCACAAAGGTGATGAGGGGACTGGCACATATCTGTTATGAGGGAGCCGGGCCTGTTTGGGCTGGAGAAGAGAAGACTGAGAGGAGATGTCATCAACACCTGTAAATATCACAAAAGTGGGTGTCAAGAGAATGGTGCCAGACCATTTTTTGTGGCGCCCAGTGACAGGGAGAAGAGCAGTGGCCATAAATTAAACCACCAGAAGTTTCATCTCAGCATGAGGAAAAACTGCTTTACACTGAGGGTGGCAGAGCACTGGAACACGCTGCCCAGTGAGGTTGTGGGATCTCCCTCTCTGGACACATCAAAATCCATCTGGACAAGTTCCTGTGCAACCTGCTGTAAGTTGCCTTGACAGAAGAGTTGAACTGGATGATCTCTTGAGGTCTCTTCCAATTGTGATTTTGTATAAATTACTAAAATTTACAAAACCTTTTAAATTCATGTTTAACATGAAATCAAGCAAAATTTTTGCAATTCTTTATGTTATTGTCTCAAAAGCAGTGAAGTATATATTTTATGATAAATCATACTTACATCTTTTATTCATTTTCAACTAGTATATTAAAGCATACATTATATTTGAATAAAAAAGCCTTAAGAATTTTGTTGCTATTTTTGAAACTACAAGTTTATACAAGTTACATTATTGTTTCCAGATGAAGGCTTTAATTGAGATAAATTAGGCTAGTCCTGCTCTACAGAGTAATTTTTGAATGTGTTCAAATCCCTCAAGTCATGGAAAATAGGAACCATGTGTCTGCTACTAAGTGCATGTTAAAAAGCCCTTTCAACATGAAAAACTCAGAACCAATTAAAGCTAATCATGTAACATTCTGATGCTGAATCCTTTAATCTTTTAATTTCAAGGTATTGAATCTGCAGGAATCAAAAGCTTGTAAAGAAGAAACCAAATTCCAAAGTCAAGAAAAAAAAATGAAATTTCAAGATGCATAATCTCAACATGAAAGAGAATAATTCTAACTACTGCTTGCCTATGCTAGAAACTCTAGACAATTGAAATGCTTCAAAAGGCTTATTCCCTTCTGAGAATAAACCTTTAGAGGTTTGTCCATACAGGTCATTCTAACATGGAAGGAAACCATGGATACATTGAAATGAATAATTGAAACACAGCACTGACCTTGAAGTGTTGGTTAACAGAGAGTGATTGAGAGATCCTAAACCTTGAGTGACTTAATATTCCATCATGCAATCGAGAAAATGAAACAAAAAGATTTGCCTGTTGGCTATATCTTAAATTTCTATCTTTTTGCTCATTTTCTGCACCAAATTCTTTATAGACATGCCACTCTTTTATATACAGGGGAGCCTCTGCATGTGTAGATTACAGAGATACAGAAAATTGTGTGAATTTCTTTTTAACAGATATAGATAATTGGATTGTTATGTAAAAACCTAAATATATTAGCTCTTTACTGCTGTCAAAGGACTAAATTACAATGAAGTAGTAATATTCCCTTTGAATTGCCTTATTAGAATTCTGACACCGAGGATTGCAGCATTTCCTACATCTTAGACAGTGGGAATAGTCTGACACTATGAAAAAAAATGCAACAGCACATGGATTTTAGATTATTCTGCAAGGCTGAGAAAGAAATAGCATTAATAGGAATTGAAGAAGACATGTCCCATTTACCAAAGCTCTGTCCTATAGAGGAGGAAACTGAGGATACCTCCAGCCCAGCTTCCTCACCTTTCAAGTGAAGAAGTTGAGATAAAAGAGGTTTTAGCCCCTTAGTTACCTCATGGGCAGCTTCTGGGCTGGTGTGAGAGCCTGTAGTACATGAACATATGTGAACCTCATGAGGATCAAAGCAATCCCAGGACTGGTACAGACTGGGTGAAGAATAGTCCTCAGACTATCAGTCCTGCAAAGAAGGGCTGTGGGATACTGGTGGATGAATAATTGGACATGAACCAGCAGTGTGCGCTTGGGGCCTAGAAAGTAAAATGGGCTGCATCAAAAGCACTGTTGCCATCGTGTCCAGGGAGCAGATTCTGCTCCTCTTCACTTTCCTGAACCACAGTTAGTTATGCATACAGTGCTGGGGTCCCCAGGAAAGAGCTGATGGAGCGGGGCTACAGCAGAGCCACATAAAGGGTCAGAGGGNGAGACTGCTGTAAGGCCTTGAGATAAGAAATAGAATAAACACCTTTGAAGGCTGAGCCACAGGTTCCATCTCATCTTTTAAACCCTGGTACAGGACCCTGAGAGACAGAAAACCCCTAATTAGGGGAATGTCGGGGTGAAAATCCTGTCAGACTGAGGCACCTCTCCTGCAAAGAAATGCTGAGAGAATTGGAATTGTTCCAGGGGAAAAAAAAGGATAAGGAGAGACAAAATTGCAGTCTTTCACTATATAAAGAAGGCTGATAAGAAAGACAGAGCCTTTTTACAAGGGTCTGTAGTGACATGATAAGGTACAATGATTTTAAGCTGAAAGATGGTAGAATTAGGTTGGATATGAGGAAGATATTCTTTAAATTAAGACTGGTAAGACACTGGAACGGGTTCTTCAGAGAAGTTGTAGATGTCTCATCATTGGCAGCATTCAACGCCAGGATTGGGTTTTGTGCAGGCTGGCCTCATGGAGGGTGTCACTTATTGCGGGGAGGTTGGACTACAGGTCTCTGTAGTCCTAAAGGACCCTTCTAAACCAAACCATTCTGTGATTCCAAATGCAATATCAGGGCCCTGAGTACGCCAGTAGGCTCTTGCTGCCACAACCATCTCTTCCAGAGCCTCTGTCTACCCAGACTTCTACCACTCATTGTCCAGGAGCTACATTTAAGATCAATTCCTTGTCCTTTCCCTGAGCTTACAGCTGGGTTTCAGCAGGAGAGAGCAGCCGTGCAGGAGAAGGCAAGCCGAGAGCCAGCAGTTACACAAGGGTTGAGGTAACAGTGCCACAGCACCCAGTGAAGCACAGCAGAGCTGTTTGGGTGACTGTGACCACGGTGGGGCAACCATCCAGCAACGGATGTCCACTGAGAAGGTAGGCTTAAGGTCAAGCTTAGTTTGCAAGTCAGTAATATAATGCCAGGTACAAAACCAGGCACAGCATACCTAGAACAGAGCTAGGACTGGGATTCAGTCCGTTTATTCAGTTTATTTAGCTGGACTAGAGCTGCTGGACGATGGGTGGAGGCAGTGTGGCTGGAGAACGTGGATGAGGCTCCAGTAAAATCTTCAACATCACCTGAGTTACCTAGGAACCCCAACTCTGTTTTCCAAGGCCTTGGAAGGCACTTCTCTAAAAATGTTTTGCTGTGAGTATGTGACAAGTCATTAGTGGTGCCTTTCAGAAGAAGGATTTCCTGCTCACTGGTAAACATCTTCTTTCCTTCATCCTTGAATGAAAATGTTGTAGGCTATCACCTGCACATCTATTCCCTACTTGCTTGAAAGAATGGCTCTAATGTGGACTGCCTGGAAAAGTAATCATTCTGAAACAACACATATCTGATGAGTCTCAGGGTTGTTCATTTATGGTTGTGTAAAAAGGTCCATAAAAATGGTAAAGATTTAACTGCTAAAACACAGTGTAAAAACCTTCCCTTTGTGAGAGAAGTTATTACAAATATGTAATATTTGATCCTACATCTCATTCGACTTTCATGAAATTGAATAGGAGCAATGGGTTTGCACAACTGATGAGTCATATTATCTGGGTCTATCTAGAAGCTATCTATGGGGTAAGAAAATGGCCTAATTTATAGCATTGCTCATCAGTACTGCTGTAGCTAAGTTCTACATTAAACCAGCTTTTCTACTTAAATATCATTACTCTGCTAAATCTTGGAATCAGATGTTGCTTCTCAAGCATATTTGTTTCTCCCATGAAAATTAGAAGTAGTCCATTGTATCTTTTTCAAAACCCTGGTGTAAAGCAAAAATGTATATAAATACAACCACACATAAATACACATAAATTTTGAGAAAATGGAGGAAACTATGAAATAATAATTTGATAAAATTCAAATTGCAGATCCGGGCTTGTCATCAAACCTTAGGACCTGAATGTCTACTTTCATATTGATGGCTTAGGTTATATTCCAGAGTCTAAAGCTATAATTTTGTTATTAAGTGAAATCATGCAATTTTCAAAGTCTGGAACATGACTTAGCCCCATCTCTCTTGTAAGGCTTTCTTGTCTCCTGAAACATGGTGGCTTAATTTAAGCTCTCTGTTGAGAGTGATAAGTCCCAAACCCTGGCTAGGGATTGTTTGGTTCAGGCTAGAATCATGCAAAAACCCATTCTGATATACTAATACTGTAAAGAATAACTTGCCACTGTCAGAGACATTATGTGATTTACTAGTGCAGGTAAAGCTAAAGGGGAGAGAACTCACTGATTTCCTTTTATGCAATATTTTTTTTTTTTTGACATTAATATTTTGTGTTTATCTACTCAACTATTGAAAATGGTGTTAATCTACCTGTTATCTGAATGCTTTCCTTGCTTTTTCTTCTCAGTCAGTTGTAATGCTTTCTGCAATCCTTCTCTGGGTTTTTTATATCTTTGAACAGCTGATAATATGGCATTCTGATCTGACTGAGGCTTGGGAAGAGTTATAGTATTTGATCGCAGTACTTTACTTTCCATATCCACAACCCAAAAGCCATTGCAACCCACTTGAGAAGAGAAAAGGGAAGGCATTCCCTCTGAGTTAGCTTTCTATTGCTGCTCCAAAAAGGTGCAGCATCTTTCAAAAGTCTGTTCTGTTTTGTAGCATAATGTATTTATGTAACCCTACATTTATATACATATGAATATAAATACACACACACACACACACACATTAAAAGGTCTACTGGGAAGCTAAAGGGCCAGGCATTGATTCCAGTTTTGGTCCAATTCACTTTAACAAACAGACACACATTTATAAAAATATACAGTCACAGAATTATCCAAATACAATTGCTAGGTGCTTGCTGAAGTCCAAAAAAACCATGATGTGAAGAAAAAAGAGTTAGGCAAAGTAGACAGAGGTCTGAAATCTATGGCAGGTGAACAAGTTTAATTGGGAAATGCTGTATTCTCCTTAAAACATTGCAGGATGACAGAAAAGTTAATGCAGCTGGACTATTCTTGAGTTGGAAGGAGATCAACTTAGACCTTAAGCACATTTGTGTCTATTCAAAATAAGTTTATGAACACCTGTGACACAAAATGTCTTAAATAGTTTCTCTCCTTTCTAATGTATATAATTTATACAGTTATATATGAAAAGCTTTGCTTGACTGAAAAAAAAAGAAAACTGTTTGATGAGGCTTCAGGTGATGGTCTAATGGAATCAGAGAACTGTCTTCTATGTTTTTATTTGATCTTTCAGAGAATTGCTTATTTTGGTTTTTTGTTGTGATTTTTAGAGGTGGTAAGAAAATGGAAAATACCTGTGGGTTGATAGATCATGACTGCCTCCAGACTTGTACATCCCATTTTGCTTGGCTCTTTTTCTGTGACATTTCACTGCAGATATTCTGCTGGATACACAGCTAAGAGAAGACTGTGGAGAAAATTGTTGGAGAATACTATTCAGACAGTTTACACAAAGTGAGGCTATTACTTAGGAGACTGATTATTTCCTGGACTGGAGCTTCAAGGGCACAATTTAGGTTCCAAAAGATGAGTGTCTAATATGATTCTGGACTGCTTGTATGTGCCTGGCATCCTGCTGCTACTTCAGGAAAGGATAGGTCTCCTCAGAATCCTGAGCCACATTAGCAAGACCCCCTTGGCTGTGCTGTACAGCCCAGGGCATGTCAGAGAGCAGTATGATGTCCTTGCTCCACCTGACTGAAACCCCTTGACCACAGGCAATTGCCCAAATGCAGGTGTCTTGCTATTAAGCACTGTGAAGTTCTTTGCTTTGCCATCAGCTACCATTTGAGAAGGGCACAAGTGTTAAAGTCCTCTCTCATAATCTATAAAGGTGAGTTGGACACCTGAGAGCTTCTCAAATAACCCTGGATGCCTACCTTTAGGTAAGTGAATACTGTTCTCGTGTCTGTGTTGGGGAATTGAAACACTTCCCAGGCTCCACAACTGTTTATTACATCCCCACTGATCCTGAGGAGTGCCTGGACACCTATCACACAAGTAGACACCTGTGTTTGCTGTCTCTCAGGACTAAAATGTCAGATACATCACATACCTGACAGGGTTTATAATAATAGGTAGTCTGCATCTTGCAGAGAAGTGGAGGCAGTTTTAGTGAGATATAAGGTGGAGTAATTAAAAAAAAATTAGTTTTTCTAATGGGAAATTTGATTTTGTGAGATGCTTTTAGCAGTGCCATGTGGCCTGTAGTAAAGCATTAGTAGAATTGCTCAACACTGCACAATTCCTAAGACAAAAGATGTTTCATACAGCATGAGGTTAATCCACTCTGGATATCTAAAGATAATTAAATCACTGGATTGGAATCTGTGGTTGCCAAAGCTGACCATTTAATATGGCCAAAAGCATATTTCCAGCCAGTCTTTCAGAGGAGCTCCATGTGTCCAAACAGGAAAAGGATAAACAAATTTGTCTGGAAGGAAAAAATTGTAAGAAAAATAAAAATATTTCTATTTTAACATAATTTAATGCTCTGTCCTCAAATACCTCATTTCTTGATATAACACCCAAAAAAGGCCAGTTATAACCGTAACTTGCTTTTTTTTCACTTGAAAAGTAAAACGTAAATAGAAGGGAAAAAAAAATTATAAGACATGAAGAAAAAAAAAGGTTAGGATTAAATAATAGTGTCATACTATTATTTAATATTAGTAATAATGAAAAAATAAAAGAGTTGCACTGAATATGTCAGTGACAGATCCACAGATAGCATGGCAGAAGGTATTTGGAAGAAGGTGGGGATTTTGATGGGGAAAAGAAAATCTAGTAATGTTACAGAAGTACAACTAAATATACACAAGACAATGGTTAGCAGTGGAATATGAAGAAAAATAATCATTTTTTTCTGCATTTGTAAAGGAGTAGGTCTACTTTTTCAGACTGATGTATTTTTATTATATTATGTTCTTTCTAAAGGGAAAAAACCCAACAAAAATGGTCGATAGTGAGAAATACTTTTAGATTTGGTTGTCATAACAGTTTGTACTTAAACATCTCAGGAAGACATGTAAGAGTTGTTTGGTTCATTTACAGTCCATTTTCATGAGCCTGGGAATACCAGAACACGGATGTGGTGTTACTGTTCATGGATGTTAAAAAGGTAGGTCCTGTCTCTACCTCAAGGCTATTAACCTGCCACCAGTCCTAGGGAAAATAATGTAAAAATCTCATACACCATTCAGGTGGTAATGAACTAAGTGACAACTAATATCCAAATACATACTAATAGGTATACCAAATAGATACTAATAGCCAATGATATAATAGATATTATCTATCAAGCTTTACTAGTTCATGAGGTTCTAAACCTGGTAAAAGCATCTTTTGTAGTTGTAGAATATTTCTCCAAGGTGCTTGGAAATTACAATGGACAGAATTTTAAATACTGCATATTAAGTTTCACCCAAACTGTTCCATTTTCATGGTAAAGATGATTTATGACTTAGTGAATCTGTTTAAGTCCAGGGTCACATAAATTAGCAGAGGGCCAAATGCTATATTCTGGTTGTGCAGCAGAATCCAGGTATTTCATATCCCTTCTGACCTTAAGCTGTAGTGATCTGAATGCAAACAGACATTGATAGTGTTTAGATTCTGGGAAGGTGTTTGGCACCCAATGATTTTCAAAGCAGGTCTGTGTTAGTACAGCATTAGCATATACAAATAGTAGGTGGTGAACTAACCAAGTTTGCCAGGTCCAGCTCTTTCCTTTTCCATAAATTATCTGTACTGTTCACAATATAAAAATACAGAGATGCTGCTATAATTTTTACCTGCAACCACAACTTCCCCACAAATTCAACAGCTCATTGAGATGCTCTTGGATTCTTTACATTAGGAATCATTTGAATTGTCTCATGCCCCAAGGTCACCTAATTTTCTTTTATACATGGATCAGCAGATTTTAAATGCTATGACAAAACATACAGAGTATATTAAGGCATCTTGTTTAAAAACAGACTCCTGCCTTCCTGTTTAGTCCTCATTAAAAAAAAAAAAAAAAAGGCTTTTATCAGACTTTGGATCAAGTTAAAGAAATTTTGCTGTTGAATATTTGAATCAAATCAAAAACAGCCTGAAAAATAACAGAGAGGAGGATAACAGTACTAGAATATAGACACTGTCAAGTTTGAAGCAAAACAGTGAGCAGTGTTTCAGAAGGACAAAAACAAAGATTCATGATCAGCTAAAATGTCTGTTGCGGTCTGCTAATAGGTTGTAACACTATTACCATTTTTGTAAGTTTCCAAAGCTGGTATTTCCTTTTTAGGAGAAAGGAAAAGAAGGATTTGGGTAACCACAAATTTTGTAATGTTTATAGTATGTGCTCTAACACTTTCCATTTAACATGTAAGTCCAGTGTAGAGGCTGAAAAAATAAAATTTCAATTAAGAGGAATGGAAGTTTTCAGATGAAAAAATAAGCACCTACAGCCTCCAGAATCTGGAATTGAATTGTTTTTAGTGGAACTCATTAAATATGAGTCAGCCTTCAGTAATATTTTCAAAATGCTGCAGAACTTTACAGAAATACTTAACTAATTGTTCCTGGAGATCAGTGCCAATATCATATTTTTGTTTATTCACCATATACAGGCTAACTGGCTGTATATTCACTGTTTAGAAACATAGAAAACATCATGTATAAACACTGTGTTATCTCTCTATAATTTACTGGCTTCCTGCATGGACTCCATGGAACAGCCTTTTCCCTTAATGGAGGTTCTTAACCTCTGCTGCAGGTAGCCAAATAAAATGAGCTAACCTTCATTTCATCTTGAGAGTAATATTTAGTTTAAATTCTGAGTGGTCACGAGAAAAACCTCACTGTTCATTTTAAATGGCAGTGTAAAAAGTTCCATAAGGAATTTTTCTGGAGCTATGTGTTCCCATGGCAAAAATATCCTACTCCTGATACTGGGCACCCCCATCTCTTGGTTCTGTGCACCAGGCGCATGCACAGGTTTAAGATGAAAACAAAGCGACAGTTGATTTAGATAATATCTAAAAAGTTTTGGTAACCCTAGCCTTTTGGGGAAAAGGGGATTAAAAGCAAATAGATTGGGAGACATTTCCATTTATGCAGAAGTACATGGAAGCTATAAAGAAGGTAGTTTTACAAGAGAGAAACAGCAGAGAGGATGATGAGTTCAGAAACAAAGTGGTGACACTGTAACTTGACAGTATTTGACTGCTAGATCTCAGTCAGTGCAGTTGATGCACTTGCAGTGAGTTCTGCTTTCAGATTCTTTCATTACAACCTATTAGACTTGGCTATCTCCAGCCATGAAAAATATGAATTAAAAAAAAAAAAAAAAAAAAAAGCTTTGGGTTACATGAAAGAAATATTTCTGTGCATATATCAAAGACAAAGAAAATTAGATTATAATGGGGTTTGATCATATTTCCCATCAAAGAAAAATTAATAAATATGGTACAAAAGAAAATAAATTTTGATGAAAACTGGAGCACAGTAGCTGTAACGGTGAAATATTAATATGTCCTGATATCACCAGTGTGAAGCATATTCATAGTTTACAACTTGGATAACATAGGTGAATTTACAAAATATTTTTTGTATTCCTTGGAAATCAGCTAGAATTCATTCACATGCTGTTTAATGACTTCTGACAGCTACCAAAAGAACCCCTGGATTGAACATAAAATAGGGCCAGAAAAAAAAGAAATCACCTGAGCAAAGTCCCACCCTCAGCTGCAGAAGAAGCAATACCTTCATTTGCTGGGTTGTAGCATGTACCTGCTCTCCCAAACAGAGGTTTATGAGGTGAGAGCTTCATGAGTCAGAACAGTGTGATTCGGGAAAGCATTTAAAGGATTCCAAAGGGGCAGTATTAAATAACAGATTGGAGAGATGGTAAAAATTCAAAAGGGAGGAAAATCTGTTAATTTATATCTTAACCTCAGAAGGCATGTGATTCTTCATCTTGACTGTGCAATTTCTATAGCTAATTTAAAACAGTCAGCAAGACAGGAACTATATGAATGAACAAGACTCAGCTGAACTTTATGTGACCCAAGCTTTTACCATATGTTAATTTCAAAATATTATCAGTTTGATTAATAAGATTTGCAAGCTATAAAGATATGCATGTTTAGTACTTCTGTTATCAGGAGAAAAAGGATGTATACTTGATATACAGAAAAACTAGTTCATAAGAACAACTCTGCCAAAAGCATGTTAAGCCTGAATTATCCTATACTTGCAGCCAATATTTATTTCTATTTGTGCTGCAAATGCAAAACTACACCTACTACTACTGAGAGCTCAAAATATATATTAATTTATCATAATATTTGGCTTGTCCTTCAAAACAAATCAATAGCCAGAGAAAGCACAATTAGTGCCTTTCCTGTGACTATTTATATTCTCTTTATAAATATTATGCTCCACTGCTCACCTTGACATATGTTCTTCTGTAGAGAAAATCTTGATATTACCTGAAAGGCTATCTCTTTCTGTATGAAAAATATTTTTTTATTCCAACTGATCTCTTGCTGAGTGCTGCTGCTTGCTGCTATATTTGGACTCAAGTCACAGTTGAGGTTTCCTTGGTCAACTAAAGCTAATGAAGTAGTTTTCATATAAATATCATTCTGTGCATGAGAAACTCCATCTGGTCTCCATTTCTCCACATGTAGAACAGCAGCTTTATTCACTTCTACATTTCTAGTCCTGATACCATGTAGTTTTTCACCTAGATTAATTCACTATTGTAGTCCCACTGCTTCACCTTCGCTTCTTGGCACCATTCAAGTAGCAATGTAGTAAGGATCTGTCACTAATGTGTTTCCCAGTGTGCAAATGGTTCTCCCACACCAGGGAGACAGGTATGATGTCAGAACATCAAAAGCGTAGCATTCACTCCCTGTGGGCTGCACTGGCACATGGCACTCTGTGTTAAGCAAATTTGTTTGCTAATTGGGGCATTGCAGAAACAGAGTGGTCTTGTAAGTGTTTTTTGTCTTTCCTGTACTTGGTGAAGGGCACTGGCTTTTCCCTGCTCCCAGTAACCTTCACTGCTGAGGATACTGAGAGGTATCAGCAGAAAATTTTGGGAGAAGCTCACATCCAGGCTCCTCTTCAGGAAACTGATAGGGTTCTCCAGCCCAGGCATATTCTGGGCCATGACTTTTCATAAAGACAAATTGACCAAATCCCTGAATTTCCACCCCCAACTATTACAGTCAAATACCATTAAACACACAAGACAATTTAAAAGGGCTTGTGCAAGCTTTCTATATGCACATTTGACATTTGTCCCTACCCAAATCTATAAAAAATAGATACTTTTCATAAAAAGGAAGACACCCTGCATTTAGAGATAAGGGAAAGTTCTTATGGAAGCATTAAGATCCACTTTAAACTGTTACTTTCTTAATGTATTATTTTTTGACATTGCCTGGTGAAAGTAACATCTCATCCAAGCCTTAAGATGCATTCTTGAACTACATCCATGGAATAAGAAACAGACAACATAAAGCTGAGTAGTTCCAGATTCTGAAAAGCAGGAGAAAGCTGTAAGTGCAAAATGAGCAAATGAATAAAGTGAGTTTACAGTAAGTGCTCAAAACCCATTCCTGGGATGTGTTTTTATTAAACAAACATACATTCAACCACCAACGAAAATCTCCAGACCAAATCAATTCCAATGGTTTGCAGAAGAATCTTTGAACTCAAGTATCTAATCTTTGAACTCAGTGTGTAATGTGGAAAAGGGTATGTTCAAAGATAATTTTTGAATCTGATCCTTAGGCTAAAGTTTTTATTAAGGATATTTTACTGTGGTCATAAGATAGTTAAAGAAAAAGGCAGAAAAATGAATGAGTCACTTGGCTGAAGAAGAACAGCAGCATTGAGGTCTGAGTGCTATGTGTTAGCTCATGTCTAGCAGCATAAAATAAGTTGGAAAACAAAAGCCTGTTTGCAATTTGCTTTACAGTCTAACATGTTTTCCCTCCAAAATACAAAAAAAAGACTTGTATAAACCTATAGCCTTCTGACTTTCTCAGGTTTGTGAAATATCATTCTCTGATCCCACAGGAGGAACAGATGGGTTGTCCTTGTACAAAATATGGTATCCACCTGCACCTCATTAGAGAGCTGCATTTTTGTACATGCCACACCACAAGATCATCATGATGACATAGCAGCTTCAGAGTACAGCGTGACTAGGGCTTTTTTTTTTTTTCCCTCTTGTAACACAGAGGATCTGGCAGACTTTTACCTCCTGACACTGTTTAGAGCATATATTGGTCGATACAGTCTCTTATTGCATCTGCTCTGGGAATTAAGGAAAGCAGCTTGAAGGCAGTAAGGTAAGTGCTGCTGCATGCTTTAACTGTAAGGTTCAGCTGTTTAAATGTTGCTGCAATGGGAACGTGAAAACATGACAGGATAAGTTTGCCAATTTGTAAATTGAGCACAAATCAACAGTTGCTTAGTCGATTCACTTTCTCAGTTTCCATAAAACAACTTCACATATTTTGTACATCAGTGTTGCAATTTTTTACACTCTGTTTTGTTCTACATCAGAATAAGATTTGACATACAGTACAAAGAAGTTTGTAAGAGTACTCACTGTTTACTTTTTCATTCATAATATTAGTGAGAGCTCTGTAAACCCCATTTGCTAAATCATTTTGCTTCATTCTACAAAAAGACAACGTGTCCTGATATTTAAATAATTAATCACATAAAGAATGAGAGAGAAACTAGGTATTTTTAAATTTCTACTTAATTTTACAGGACATTTGAAATATACTAGTGAAACTTTCAAAAAATATAATCTTTTGCAAACTGTGTAAGAAGTTAAGCTACAGAATTAAGGTTGATTGACTGTTACTTTTATACTTATTTTGTTTCACAATAACTTTTTGATTAAGGAAACATAAACAAGGTCAAAGATAGTCTGAATAGTATATCTTCCCTAATGTAGCAGGCATTTTTCCAAAATTATGGATTTACCATTTAGTATGTTTTGGCAAGCTGTATGAGCAACTTCACAAATATTTTCACAGGTATTTTGCAACACAGCTGCTTAAACAGGCACAGACAATTAGTTAAAGCATGTTTATGTTCTAGGATAAACACCTAAGAATGTATTCTGATTTTATCTTTTGGGTTCATGTAATTCAGTGCAACAAACAAGCATGATCTATTAACCTTTTACACTTCTGCAAGAGAAACATTTAGACTCCTGAATGAGAAATGCATGAATAAAACAAGTCAAATAAATTTCCTATTTACTTTGCTATTTTATGTCACACACATGCCCATATGTCCTTGAACTACAGAATTGTCACATAAATTTGGAAAAAATTTTGATAAATTAATTCAAAACACTTACTATATAACATTTTAGTTACTTCCACGGTTCTGCAGAGCAGTAAAACTTTGTACTCTATTTAAGGGACTGAAAGACTATGATATCAATAATGAAACTTAGCATTATAAATATAACTTGAAACAGAATTTGAATTTAAGATGTCTATGTTATTTCAAAACTATAAAATTAAGGAAGTGTGTAAAAAATGTCACTGTAAGGCCAAAGAGCGTAATCCAAGGAATTAATTACAGTATTTTTATACTTTGAATGCAGAAGCACTTGATTTCCTTTTTTAATGCTTAGCACCTAAATAGGACTAGATTTTGAGATGAATTGTGTTACTGCAGTCTTTGCTTTCATATGAGCTGTACTTACTTATACCAGCAGGGGACTAAGGGTCGAGCTCATGTTCATGTTACATGTTCTCATGCAGTAATGAAAGACAGGCAAAAAAGTTTACACTGACAACTAATATTTCAGATTATCCTAGCATTTGTAATTAGGTAAATGTGGAGATGGAGATGATATACAATCAGATTACTTTCTCAGGGAATAGAAGGGACAGCAGCTTAATTTCTAGCAGTGGGACATTATAGGTTATTGAGTGGAAGTAACATTTGAATATTTTTTAAAAATTCTTTATGCTGTACTGCATGAGATCAATAGGCCCCGCCTAAGTGAGATTATTATCTCACTAGGATATGATGTGGCTTTTAAGAAGTCAATAAAAGCAGAGACATTTAGAATTAGGGAAAAATTTGTATCTATGGCCCTACAGTTTAACATTAAGTCTGTGTAACAATTCCAATAGCTAGACTAACTTACTCTGCTGGAAGATTGCCCAGATCTGAGATCAATGTCTTGTGGTGTGTTTACAGGCTTCACATACTTTCTGAAATTCCTTGAGAAAAAAAGTGTTTTAAGGATTTTCTTAATCCTCTCATTGTCTGAACAGTAGTTGAGTATGTGGAGCCTTGTCTTGCACCAGTGAAAATCAAAGTAAGCTCACTGACTTTATTGATTCTAGACCTACTTTTCCAGCAGAACATCTATCTAGCCAGTAAGAGGTACAAACAATATACTAGTCTTTATGGATTTATTGGCATCTTGGGGAGTATCTGATGAGAAAGCTGTGGCCTTAAAAAGTTAAGTGATCCCACTTATACTGAATCACAAACATCCTCAAGGACACCAAGTGTCCTTTTGCTGTATGTGAACTGAAAGACCAACTATGTGAAGCCAGTGTTTTAATGTCCAGTTGATTCAGAATGGGCATAACCAACACCTCTGTTGTATAGAGAATCTGCAAAAACATTTTCACTGTCTGAAACTCAGTCATTTCAGGTCCACTGCACACATTGGCAATACTGGTTGTTTGGCATATTAAAGATAATATGCTTTATATTTCAATTAATTTGTTCTTTAGGTGACTATGAAACTTAGAGAACATAATCCATGAGAAAAAGAGCTTTCAAGCTGCACACATCTTAACAGCACACTATGCATGAGAACATTACTCTCAGTTTTGACTTTCCTGTCTCTTTCAAACTTAAGTCAAAAAACCACATATTTAGACATGAGACAATTCAGCACATTTGGAATGGCTGATAGAATTTAAATGGTGGAACTGCCTGTGAACATGGCCTTCAGCAAAACTGAAAACTTCTGTGGCAAGTTTAAAAACCTTGTACTTCAACATCTTGTGACTTAATCAATGAATGCAGAAAGATATAAAGAGTTTTACTTACAACAGCAAAATGGCCAGCAATTTTGCATCAAAAAGGAAGATGATATAGGTCAGAGGCAGTAATACAGTAGGAACAATGTAATAATAGCAACCCAATATTTTTTCTTAATTAAAAACTTTAAATAGGAACCGTAATTAGTTTTTAATTATAATTTTTATATGGTAAAATTTCAAATATTGCTGAAAAAAATAAAGAATTAAAGTTATATCTTGTTTGTTCCCTTTCACCATGCAGGAGCAGGACACATTAGAAAGATGACTTTAGACTCCCTACCTGTCTTTCTGCTGTTGATTAGTGGCATTTTTTGCCAATATGACTACGGTCCTGGAGATGATTATGGTTATGATCCTTTTGGGCCATCCGCAGCAGTCTGTGCCCCAGAATGTAATTGTCCTTTAAGCTACCCTACTGCCATGTATTGTGACAATCTTAAGCTGAAAACCATTCCAATTGTACCAAGTGGAATAAAGTACCTTTATCTTCGAAACAATATGATTGAGGGAATTGAAGAGAACACATTTGACAATGTAACAGACCTACAGTGGCTGATCCTAGATCACAACCATTTGGAAAATTCAAAAATTAAGGGAAGAGTCTTCTCTAAACTAAAGAACCTGAAGAAACTTCACATTAACTACAACAATTTGACGGAAGCTGTTGGACCACTTCCCAAAACTCTAGATGACCTGCAATTAAGTCATAACAAGATCACAAAAGTCAATCCTGGTGCACTTGAGGGGCTGATGAATCTGACTGTCATTCACCTCCAGAACAACCAGCTGAAAGCAGATTCTATTTCTGGGGCTTTTAAAGGTCTGAATTCACTTTTGTATCTTGACTTAAGCTTCAATCAACTTACAAAGCTACCAACAGGACTGCCTCACTCCTTGCTCATGCTGTATTTTGATAATAACCAGATTTCCAATGTTCCCGATGAGTACTTCCAAGGTTTTAAAGCCCTGCAATATTTACGTTTATCCCACAATAAATTAACAGATTCTGGAATACCAGGTAATGTCTTCAACATCACATCACTAGTTGAGCTGGATCTCTCCTTCAATCAGCTGAAGAGCATTCCAACTGTCAGTGAGAACCTGGAAAACTTCTACCTCCAAGTCAACAAAATTAACAGTAAGTCAAATTTGCACATATTCATTAATGTTTACCACAGACTAGATACTGATGATCAGTGCAATTATCTGAAATAATAGACAAACCAGTCTGAAAAAATAGCACTGGTTAGACTGTTAGCACACTGACATTTACCTGACCATTATCCACATTCACATTAAAAGACAGATATTTACCTAATAGTCACTCAATATATCCTTAAAATGAGATATTTATGTTTTCATACTAATGTGGATTTTTCTCTCAAATGCTCATCTTATGTAAATTGGAATAACTACGTAGAAGCCAATAGAGTTGTCTTATACAATTAAGAAAAAACTGAAAAATTTGATCAGTGCAAAAAATGTTCAGAATTCTGAAGTGGACAAAAAGAGAGAGATGTCAGGTGAGGGTCTGAGTGTGGCAACCTTTGAGAAGCTGGTAGTCAAAATGCTGGAGGGAGGAGAAAGGGAGAAGACAACAAATTCATAAGGTAGCAGGCACAAGATGCAGTGAAAAAGATACATCAAAACTGCATTTGTCTCTTTCCTTCCTTGCCTCATGCAGTATCCCTCGAAAACTATCTTGAAATCCAAGCAGCTGCCCCTATTCTTTCTTATCCTTCCCATTTTGCACATCACATGATCAAGTGGCAAGTTTATCTCCATTCACATATGATGTGAAAAATGTTCCTTCTGAAGTCAAGAAATGCCACACCTGGCATGAGATCAGGAAGGTTTCTGCTGAGACGGGGCTTTTACAAGGCTGTCCCATTCCTGGGCTGACCAGGAGGTGTTGCAGAGATGGAGAGGCCCCACCACCATGTCAGAAGCTCTGTCAGTGGTAGTCCCTGATGGAGAGGCAGATACGCCGAATATGCCAAACTGTGGTTCTTCAGGAGGATTTATATCATCTTGTTGGTTGACATAAAGTAAACCACAAAATCCTCCCTGTTTTTTTCCTGCTTGTATCCATCAAAGATTAACAGTATTACTGTTAGCTACTTCATACATAGCTAACTCCATGGAGATGTAGCCTTTAAAACCAAATATTTTTAGTGCAGATCTTACCAGACTGAGAGCAAGATATTTTGAAATGTTTTGTATTTACTATGTTTCATTTTTCTCAGTGGCTTTTTTTCCCTATTGCATCTCAGTTTCTTGTTTTGATGAGGGAAAACAATGAGTTAATACTTCCCACCATAGGCACTACATACAGCAACCTGTGGAACTCTACCAGATACTCTGCCACTCCTAAAATAGCTAACAAAGATGATTTTTAATTATTTATGAGGCATATGAAGCACTTTTCCCTGCTTAGAATGATCTGAGCCTTCTGCAAGGTACCCAAGTACCAAGCTTGGCTGCTATTCACTTTTCCAAGGACATCAGAGTCAAGAACTATGACAACAGTTTTAGCTTTTCCTGGAAAGCTGCATTTTCAGGGGGATGGTGTGGGGAGTGGATGTTCACCAGCTACTGCTATACTGTCATTGCTACCCTATGGACTGATGCAAAAGAATTATGATTTACTGGGTTTTTTTTTTTCTTTACCATAAAATCTAGCAGACTTCAAGCAACAATTTTTTCAACTTATTTCATAGGCATAATATATAGTTCCCAAAGATCCTGATTGACAATGTGGGATAAAAATTAATTAGAATTAATCATTAATATAGGGCAATCAAAACCCTTGGATTTCACCATTCATGACACCTGACCTACAGCTGTGAGTGCTTAGTCTTTTGGAAAATTGAGTTGATTGATCTGTGATTATTTAAGCCTCAAACCAATGACAAGTTCCTTTGTTTAGTAAATTATTATAATTTACTAGTGATTTGTGAAAGGATGACTGCAAGGCCAGCTTTCATTTCATATGATGGCCTATGCTACACATATGCAGCAAGAGATTTCTGTCTAAGGAGTAATGATAATTTCTCCTCAAATATACAAAAAGTGTAATCTTTCTGTTTATGCTTACTTAGTTTGAAGTTTTCATTATACTGAGACCCAATATAAAGATATCTCTCTAGAGTTCTTAACTTGCTATGTCTCCCTTTTTCTCAGGTACCTTAAAGCTTCCAATTAACATTAATATTTGTCTAAGAAAGCATAATCTGGTTCCAACTTTGCTGATATTACTGGAAAGTATATTCCTCTAAATTACTGTCCATGAGTTTCACCACATATTGGCTACAATCATTATGCATTGTCATTCATAAAAAAAAATCTGTTTGAGAAATACCCTTATTTGAGTGACTCAGAGTTTTTTGAACAAGAACTGATGAATAAACATATAAAAATATGTGGCAGAAATGGCTTTACCTTAGTATGTTCTGTTCCCCTCTGTGTAGCAATAAGCAGTGTGTGAAGCAGATAGCAAACTGTTAAAACAAATTCAGTGTAACTCCTCTGATTTCAAACTAATAAATTGAAGCACATGCATTATATTGATTGCAGTTGTAAAATCTACATTTTATCTGCTCTCTTGATGCTCATTGGATCTCCAAGCTAGAATAGGACCATGGAAGATTTAGAAAAGCTTTTGCTTTCTCCACACCTCAAACATAAACGATAGTTTCAAAATTAAGATGTCTTTAAGATGCCATTATTATAATGTACACACATATGCATGTACACAAACACACACAGATACTTGTGTTACAGACTCTTCAAGGCAAAAAAAAAACTCTGCAGGATGGCAAAAAACCCCAAGAATCAAAGAGGTTCAGTGAAATAAGAAGAAGGTCCAAAGATGGCCTTCTCCATGTTTCATCTGTACTTGTAAGGGATTAAGGAGAAAATTGTTACTTCCACATGAAACCCCAGGAAGTAATGGGGTTGCTCCACATAAATGGAGTATGAAACATTAATAAGTGTAACAAAAGAGGGAGTAAACTACCGAGATATTTTATGCCACGGTTCTCCAGTCTAAAGGATCTGCATGTTCCCCATACAGATCATACAGGTAACAGCTCATCAAGTGCACTCACAAGAACCACTGGTCTTATTTTCTGCTCGTAAAGACTGTAACTAAAATGAAACATTCTTTAATATGCTTTTAACACTGAAAATTATATGAAGAGTATAAAAAATTGATACCCACATTCAAACGATGTGCAACAATTACTGGAACAAAATCCCATTGAGGTCCATGACTGAGTTCATTTGACTTCTGTAAGGACAAGATCTCCACCCACTTCCCAAGTGGTTTTAGTCTTACAAAGAGTCAACACAGATCAGAATTTTGTTATCACAGTTAAATTTTGTGGTTTACATGTATGAAGTTTATGCCCTTTGAGTAGTTAACTGTCTATCCAGCTTGTACATCTTCTTTTGCAACCAAATGTTAGTATATATGCTCAAAAGTAACAATATGGAAAAAAGCCCCTAAAATTTAAATTTATAAAGTTTTTAAATGTTTGTCATCAGCAAAAATGTATTTGCTATGTCATTCCTGAATGACAAGAAAATGGAAAAATTTAATATTAGAATTCATGTTTATTTTTAACGTTAGAAATTAAACTCAAGTTATCTGAAGAAAACTGTAACTAAATAGTCAGTGGTGTAGCCTATAGCCCAAGAAAATACGTTAAAATCTCAGGAATCTATGTCTTCATTTAGCAAAATTCCACACAGACATAATCCTATAAACAACTCTCAGAACACAGGACCTTAATGAACAAGAATCATTAGTTTGCTACTGCTGGTAGATTCAAGAAGAAGAGTATCACAACTGGTCTGAAGTCTTAAAAATTTTGCTATATTACAACACGTGCTGCCCAAAGGATGCATTCATCTCTCACCCTTCCAAAAGAAGGCTGCACACTACACAAAATCTAGGAAATTACTTTGATTTGCTTTAATCAAATTGGTGATCAGGATCTGACTTTTAAATTATATTTCCTTAACTCCTACTCAAAATAACTTATTTTATAGAAGGTACATGAATTCTTAGCCGCTCTTAACATCATATCTCTGTCCAAAACATTATCTAAGCTCTCATACTCTAAAGAGCTGCCTATACATTTGTACTTAATTTACAAAAGCCATGTTTCATTAGTGATAGAAAATTATTGTAATGCAAGTCCTGGAAGAATCCAATTAGAAAAATTTTAATCCAAAAGTTTATGAGGAAGTATGAAAGTTCCTCCACTTCCTTTAATACTACAATTTGATCATACTTAGATGAGTTAAGTAGCCACGGAGAAAAAATATATAAGCTGACCTACGAAAGGTAAATCAAATGGCATTTGATTTTGGTAATACTAACTCAATGTCTCATAAATTATGAGATGTATGGGTTCATTGAAGGAGTCCCTTTGACTTTTTAAAGTATTTTCTGTGTGAATTTATCTGGTGTCAGTGTTCTGAAGAAGAACAAGTCTCTCAGACTGCTTCTTTGATAGTTATGGAGCTTTTTGATAGGCAAATCCAAAGGAAACACAGGTGGGAATGAAGACCCTCTTTGCAAAATTACACAATGTGGTATGCAGGGGACATCAGATTTATTCACATACATTCTCCCCTGAGTAGAGATCTTCTCTGCATGAAAGAAGTCTATAATACGGGTATGTGTGTGCTTTGCATACTGAGCAGAGAATTTCCGTGATTCACATAATTTCTAGCTTACAGTTAATACTGATCATAGGATACAAGACAGATTTCCTTTCAAGATCTATCTGGTGTTACATGAACCAAACCTCAACTGAATAGAGACCATATATAGCATAATATATAAATTGCAATAAATATAAAAATTTTATAAGTAATTTTTTGCATTCATTCTCACCTTCTAATCCTGATGCAGAAAGGTTCAATTGCACAATTTAAATGTAAAGCTCTTCTCCAACCCTAGACCCAAAATTCATTCTGAAACAGGTAAATCAAAATGGCATATGTGAAATGCATACAAAATGCACAGACACCCATTGTAATGCCTGTTGTTTGGGGTAAAAGTGTCTCATGGTCTCAACTTCTCCAGAAACTTTTTACTTCCTTCAATATCTTATATAACAGTTTTACCCTTCCACTGTAATGTACATAAACTGATTCCTCCCTCTGCATCTCTTGTTTTTTAAAAAAGTGATTTTTCCTTTTCTCTAAATACCAGATTAAATCTCTATTAAAAATCTGAAGTCTAAAAGTCAAATTTGTACTGGAAGACAATGGTATTTGAAAAACTCAGTCTTGAAATTCTGAAACTCACAACAGAAGGAATCCGTCCCAACACAATTCCCTCAAGTTCCAAGAAATTTACAGGAATTTACATAAGTGTAAATGCAAAATATTGAAAATAGTATAATGAATTAAGGTCATAATTTCCAACTGAAGTCAAAAAAAGCAGAAAAATTGTGGTTTTGTCCTATTTGTCCTAATTATTCATGTTTTCCTCTTGTTTCTGTTTGCTTCAGAGTTCCCATTGAGCAGCTTCTGTAAGGTGGTTGGACCGATGACCTATTCCAAGATTACACATTTGCGCCTGGATGGAAACAACCTCACCCGGGCTGACCTGCCCCAGGAGATGTACAACTGCCTTCGGGTGGCCGCTGAGATTTCACTGGAGTGAGACACCTCTGACCAGCCCCTTCCCCTCCAAGGGCAGTAACTACAGGAAGAACACATCCATGATAGTGCTTTAACATTAGAATATGCCTTAAAGCAAGTGTCAATCTGTATATTATTCATTCTGTTTGTTAATAATTAGCACGGACTCGGCAAACTTAAGGGAATGCGTGCATGTTTTTACAAATGGTCCTATTTAGAAAGCACAAGAATTACCAAATCTGGTGCAAAACATGCCTTTATCTGGCCAGATGAGTTGATGAAAAAGATTCAGCTTCATAAAAATATATATCCATGCATGCAATACATGTCAGCAGGTTCCAGACTCACAGGGAAGTCAGGTGGGATTCATTGTGGGTAATAATAAGCAGTATGGGTTGGCTTGTGTCAATATAAGATTCCTGTCCAGCTTTCCTAATTATCATGCCTTTTGTAAATTGTTACCCATTGCAAAGGAGAAAATGACTAAAAACATACTAAAAATTTAAAATTTGTGAAAAATATGTGTTCAGAGCCTATGACATTGTTAAATTAATGGAATATGTGAAAGATAACTAGGAAAAAATATTCAGGTTAAATAATTGTTTACTATTCCTTTTGTCAGACTTTCATTTAACTTTCATGGTAAGATTTTTATTCATTGCTGGTATAATTGTTATTTCAAAATAAATCATATATACAAATATTTTTATTCAATTATTTGCATGCTATTTTTATCCAGACTGTAGAAAATAAAATATATCAAATAGTCTCCTTTTGTCCATATCATTGACAACTATGTTTCTTTCTTTTATGAAATGAAAAAAAAAAAAAAACCAACAGGTTAAGACAAGGAAATCTAAGCAATTCTATTATTATAAAATTTATTATAAGGTTAAATAAACTTCTTTCTCTAGTTTGACACTTTGATATGTTTGTACACGTAATTTAACATGCTCCACTTCTCTTGCTTTGGCCAATAAATTGATGCCTTATGAAGTTTGCAGTACAAGAAAAAGTTCAAATTAACGTTTCAGTACAGTCAAAAGAACTGTGAAATCTCTCAGAAACCACAGGAGGCAAGTAAAATGCAGCTACACATGGTAAAGACGTATTCCACCCAGGAATAAATTGTCCAAATGTTGTCGGCATCTTGGAACACACTAAAACAAATGTATTAGCCACTGAGAGGTATAAGTGGCTTGCTTGCAAGTAGAGATCATCCCATGGGTACTATTTTCTTTTCAACTACTGGACTATCACCTCTGAAAAAAACCCCGAACCAATTCATACCAAACCATTTAGGCGGCATGTTGCCAGTTCCAGGTGTTCAAAATCAAAACACAGTTCACAGAGAAACCTGGGACTAAAACAAAAGGAGAGATTAAGAAAACAATAGAAATATTGCCTCTGTTTTAAATTTATTTTAGAATTCAAAAATGTTGCTGCTTTTTTCATCCATATACAGGAAGAATTTACAGTAAAATTTGTTATGACTTGGCTACAATTTTCATTGCAAAATGAAGTCCAAATCTGGGTCTTTCTGAACAAATCAGAGTGGGAATCACTATGGAATAGCACCTAGGCACTGTAACATAAAAAAAAATTATAAGAAACGGTATTGAACAATTTCCAGAGAGCTTTTAACTCAACAGTTCCTTTATAGAAAAATATAATAAACTCTAGGCTTCTAGAGCACGAACTGATACTGAGATTTGTCACCTGATTGCTGTAATTTAACAACGCAATGGAAATGTATTATTCTTTTCAGCTTGTTTCAGCAAACCAATTACTTTTACGCAAAATGAAAGAGTGTGAACAGTGAGACAGAACAGTCCAACCCATGATGGATCAGAACCTCTTAAGAGAACTTCCCTCAACCTTCTTCTTTCTAGGTAATGCCAAGGTACTTCCCTTAGCCTCTCTGAATGTACAGTATGTCTCAGTCCATGAACTATTTCAGTGTGCCACTGCCTAAAAGGATGATAGAAAGAAAGTGTCCAGTTCCAGGGTGCACAGTGAAAGGGAATGGAGGCACATAAAAAGTTCCAGAAAGAGAAATTTGAGCTGGACACACAAAAAAATTCTTCACAGTGAGTTCATAAAGCACTGTCACAGATTGCCCAAGGAGGCGGTGGACTCTCCATCCTCAGAACTTTTCTTAACTTGTATGGGCAGTGCCCTCCGGGACAGATTTGTCTTTGAAGATAGCCTTAGTTTTAGGAGGTTAAACTAAAAACCTTCAGATGTTTCTTCACACTTATTTATAATTTCTGTGAATCTGTAATTCTAAGAATACTAGTAACCAATGGGGAACAATATCAAATTTAATAACCAGTTCTACAGCTGAAGAGTTTAGCATGGAATTCATGTGGAAAATTTCTTGTTTCAGGCTCCAGTTCATAATTCCAACTCCTGTGATACCCACAAAATCTTAACTCCGCTGACAACTGGATATAGATTCCACAGGCAGGAACTGTGGAATCTTTCTTTCGATACCTTTGCTGGCTTGTGCAAATCTGCTCCCATTTTAATGTTTGTGATTTACTGAGTAGTGGCAGTGAAATCAGAGATCCGTCCCTTCTAACTCCCCCATGTGGGACAGCACTAGCAAACAAGCCACCATCCTAGGAGAGAGTGCTCATGGAGGACATTTTGGTGATGATTTTTTTTTCACATTCAGATATTGGTTAAAAGGCTTTCCATCTGTAAGAGAAGGAACTTAATTGGTTGGCCTTAAGGCTTTCACACAGAAATGACTCTCTTTCCTACTTAGTCTGAAAAGTTCAACATCTGTTGGTACAGAGAAGGAAATGGAGTGCTAACTGCACTTTAGGGCACTCACCTTGGATGTAGAAAGGTCAGGCACAAGTACCAGGGCAAATCAGCACTTGATTTTGTAAAGAAAAGCAGCTTTAGAAGCTGGAGTACTTTTTATCACACTATACCTCTGTTCTGAGACAAGATTGTGATTGTGGGCTGAAAGGTACATATTGCTACTCTTTAGTGCTATAGACACGATGTTTTGTGGGTGTCACCCCTTAAGAGGTGAAATATCTTCCTTTCCATAATTTCAATTCTTAATCAACAGATCAAATAAACACTATATTTTTAACAAGTTTTGATTACTAGAATATTTTTTTAAAGTATAGTCCCTCTTATATGGTACCTATATGGTACCTTTGTGGTATAGCATACTTTTTATTCTGAAATGGTTAAAGAAAAGTGGAAAATAAAGTCTAACTAAGAAGCAAGGGAAGAAATTAGATAAATACACGAGAGAAGAAACGTTATTTATGGTCCATATGACAATGTAGAAACAAAGGGATTTAGCCAAATGCACCTGGTTTCTGAAAAAGAGGAAGGCTGCTGAACTGTGCAAAATAAACAGTTTTGTCTTTATTCTGTGAATCTCGGTGTGGGGCAATGCATACAAGTCTGCTGTGGTATTTGGTCAACCTGACTAGATCACATATTCAAGTAATTATGAAGACACTTTGAAATCTATTAAACAATGCTTGTAAAAATACATTTCTGTTGATGATAACGCTTTCATTGAAACATATTTCAAATATTTCAGACAGAGGTACTGGAAATCTTTATAAATTTCATACTTTAAAAACCAATTGAATAATAAGTTGCCTTGAAGATAAACAAATCTTTCAAAATTCCTATTTCCATCATCTTTCCAGTATCACATAATATGATTTTGCCATCCATCTTACGGTGCACACTGGTTTCCGAACTACGTGAACAAATGTTTCCTGAACTTCACTTTTAGATTTCACCATTGCAGTGATTTTACTGCCAAAAAAATAAACAGTAAGACCAGTAAGTTTTCAAAAATATGAAACGCAATGCTGCATTGATTTGATGAATAATTTGTGATTACCTGTGTAAAAAAAAAAAAAAAAAATTAATTCAGGTTCCTAAGTTTGGGTAAGAAGAACCATCCCCTGCAATATTATTATTCCCAACATTGTTTCAGAAGAAGGAAAGGTGTGTTGCTCCTAATGAAAATCACAGCCTTGTGCTGAGGTATGTATTATACAGAAAATGCAGAAGAGAACTAGGCATTTACAGCTGGGATTCCCAGCAGCCACCATGAAGAGCATGGAATCATCTAAGAAAAGGGCAGGCAGTGTTGAAGAACACCCCTTTGATGATTTAGGGTTATTGGGGTCATTATTTAGGGCTCTGGAGCACTGCATGGTGCTTGGACAGGGATGGGGGATGAATTCCCTCTGGAGCCCAGCTCCAGAGCTGTCTTCTAAGAAAAAGGTGGTGTCAGTTTGCATCAAGTGCTGGGCGTTGAGGATTTTCATCTACACTATAAAGACAGTTTCAGCATGTTCCATCTGAAAGGATAATCAGTGACTGAAGTAGTCGTGGTGAGTAAGATTTGAGCTTGAAGTTGGGACTCTGGAAGAAAACTCAAGTGCTTTGGGAAACGCCAGGTCTTGAAAGTGATGACTGATATTGCAATTTAAGAAAATAAAAATCACATCGTCTAATGTCTAATTTCAGTATTTCCCAAGAGTCTTTGCATTAAAAATTAGAACAAAAGTTACTGCAATTAATGGAAAATAAGAGCTGAGTTTTCATATAGCTTATGCCATTTGGCTTTTCTTTCTAAATATTAAAAAAGCCCCTGAACTTTGAATTTCTCACGTGGCAAAATCACTGTAGCAGCTCATTACTATAAAAGGAACAAAATATTTTTTTTATTAAGTCGTGGGAGTTCTCTTTTATGCAACCCTTGTCATTCATTTTAGAGGGCAGAACTTTGTATAAGTTTAAACTTCTTGAAGTCCATTGTCTTACTGTGGAGATCTAAAATGAAGATGAATTAAAATATTTTTTGAACTTCTTTAACAACAGAAGAAAATAAGAAAACAGAAGTTAACATAAATTAAGGGTATAATTAAAGAATAGTAACCCCAGTTTGTTTTCACTATCCTTATGTTATCTCAGAATATTTAATCCTTGATGATCCATGATTCAAAATTGCAGGTTTGCAGAATGAGCATCAGATCACTAATACATGTTTTCATTTACCATTAGTTGTCTGGAAAATATAAAACATCAAAGTAGCTACATGTGGTCCCAGCAGCTCAATATATGTGTGTAATTGATAAATGCATGTTAGATATATTAATTTAAGATACATTTAGCATTTTAAAAATTGAGTCCCTGGATAGGATAGATTTGTTCCAGTGATGAAATTGTGGAAAGCATGAAAACAAAGTGAAGAGATTGACAGCAACATTTACACAGTAGGTAAAGAAAACCTAGCAAGCCAAGACAAATACCAGATCTTGACATTGTGTCATGGAACCATTTTGGTGTCACCGTGGTAAAGAGTTCAAAACAGAGAGAAAGGGATCAGAGTGCCAAAATTTTATTTAATGAAGCATATTCAGGAGGCCAATATATTTCCCATAAAAGCTGAGCTCTTTTCCATAGTTGTTCTCTCCTGAAATGTGTTGCTCTGCAATGACCCTTTTAGCTGAGCTACTCAGTTCCCACTGTAGTTTTGATAAGGAAGTGAAGATATGCACAAAGTAAACAGCTAGAGTTTTGTTTCTGGACTTTTAGAATGGGATCTTATCTTCCTAAATCCTATATAAACAAGGGGTTAGGTGACATCTCCATTTAACAAATTATGCTAGTCAAACTGTTCCCCAGGGTTTCTTTAAGCAATGTATTCTGATCTAAACTGAAAGCTCCCCTAGTAAACTCCCTGTACTTCAGCTGCCTGCATATGCACAAAAAATGCCTATTTAAATAAGAAATGCAGTTTCTTCCACCGAGAGCTCTAAGCAGTTCTAGACTTCTAGAAGAGGTGCAGCATTCCTGCTCCTAAGTCTGTTTTGTTTTAATTTCTTTTGTTCACTAGGAATGATGTAGAGTAAAATACACCCATAGGAGCAGGGTTTGGAACATCTGGGCTGCTCCTTTGATCTGTCTGCAGTGTCCCTTGGGCTAGCCTGAAGGGATCATTCATCTGCTTTCTTTTAGACTCTTTGATCTTGCTGACCTTTTGTGGCTGTTTTTAAAAGGAGCAGCAGATATTATTAATTGAGATATATCACTGTCTGGTGGTCAGGGAACTGTTTGGAAATAGAAGTTTTGTCTTTCTGAATCTGGGTAAAACTCAGAGCAGCAATGCAGAAAGAGAGAGATCACAACATGCCTTTCATCAGAATTGAAAGAGGCAGACAACACTGAGTAAAGTCAGCACCCCCATGAAGATATCTGGAGCTACCACTGGAGTATAGGATGAAGGATACACAAACTGGACTTATTGTCTTCAGCTTTTGAAATGCTGCCTTTTCTCTAGTAACCATGAAGATAATTCAAGAGCCTGTTTCAGAGGAACTGATTGTCCTATGGAGCAAGGCACATAGTTTTTAGTAAAGTACTGCCCAAAGTTATGCACCCTGGATTGCAGCCTTTACTAAACGTAGCAATCCACAGGGCTAATGAATAAGCTCTGCTCGCAGTATACTCCTGGGTTTGCTGGTGATGAACTATACACATGCTTGATGCTTAACAGACCTTGCTTCGAATTCAGTCTGGGACATATGGCAGCCATTACTGAAAGAAGGTGATGCATTTTTTCACTGTCAGCAACTCTGATGCTAAAACAGAACAGCTCCAAAAAGCACTCCCAGTCTAGTTTATCTTTTTTACTCTTCTAGTCTTTCTCAAGGATGTCTTAGTTTCATGCATGTACATTACACCTCTCAAGTCACCCCTGCTCTTGTCAATGTTCCTCGTTTTTTTATACTTTTGCTATGCAATTTCCCTTGATTAACAGTGGGGATTGAAAGGAGACACATGGAGTAAAAATCCTGTAATAGCTTCAGACATCTTTCTCTAACTAGAAAATTCCCGACAAGTATCTCTTAGAATTATCTCCAAAATTCAGGGCGAGTTTCCACAGTATTTTTACTGTAATATTTTTTCTACTTCCTTGTATTGTGGCGCAAATATCTTTCATACTGTTACTTTTTGGGAGATTGTACATGGTCTCAGGAGCACTTTGTATTTCACTAATATTTGCCTTTGATCACTCAGCTTCTCAAATTAAAAATTACCTCATTAACACAAAATTCTTAGCTGTCTCTTACTGAAAATAAGGTTCTGGAAAGACCCTCAGGTTGGATATGCAAAACAAAAAGTCTCCCAAACCATTAGTCATTTTTGAAAACCTTGGCCATGATCTTTTATTAGTCTGTAAAACTTGATCACCATAATGCGCAGCCTTTAACTAAGAAATATTTACACCAGATGATAGAGGACTGAACAGAACAAATGCATGATATGTGCATAATTTTGAAGGTTTCATGGAAAGCAGACTTTGTGAAAAGTCTGCTTAGACACCCAGGCAATCACTTATCTCCACAGACATGAGAGCATGTAAGAATATGTATTACAGTGGTCACACTTACTTCTTGATTTTGAGGACATTTCTTGACTTTTTTTTTCTGCTTTGTTTGTGTCAGAAGAAATGGAAATTCACATTTTTATGAAAGTCTTAGAAAATGTATTTTGCTGTTTTCTTCTTCTAGTGAATGACTCCTCCTTTGAATGGGATGGAAACGTGTTTGATAAGGATGAAATACCTGGCCTCTAAATCCACAAAGGGCAATTTGTGACCCCTTGCTGAACAGTATTTCATACAAATAGTACCACTTCCTGCCACAGGGTAAACAGCACATCCCTTTGCCAGGGACTTCTGTGATTACAGAATGAATATCTGGACATGATTAGCAGGTAAAAATAGCAGGTAAATTCAGATCACCGTGAAGCATAAGACAAATCAATCTTTTTGTTGTTGTTGCTAAATGCAAACATCTGGCAACATGCATTTTAGTGTACAAAAGCAGATATCTGACATCAGGACTCCCGATTTTAGACCCCTTGGTACAACATTCAGGATGGACTCGGCTGGATCTTTAGCGGCAAAGAGACCTCAGTGCCTCTGTATTCTCTCTACACACTTTGTGAAGATTTAGCACAAAAGAAAACCAGTTTTATACTGCACTGCTTGTTGTTTACAAGAATCATAGATGCACTTTTCATGGTGAAGCCTCCTTAACTGGCTCACAACTGGACATACAACTATTTTACACAGTGGTGCCTCTATCTCACCCCATCTCCCTTGGATGCACTCCAGCTGACAAGCATCCTTGTCACTTATGTGGGGTACCAGCTCTGCTGCAGGAGGTCCAAGTCTTGAACATTCTGAATTCCAGGTGTTTAAAGTGACACTCAATGAAAACAGGGCATTTTTATGGCTTCTGTGCCATAATTAGTATATCTGCTTAAAACTAGAACCTTTATTTTTAGGTATAGATGTAAATTAATTGAATCTAATTTCAATTATTAAAATATTCTACTTAATATCCATGAAGGAATCAGCTTTACATCTGCTTTGTAAGAGGTGTTGAAGGGTCTGGAATCCTAGCAGAGTGAAGCACTTAAGCACTTATTTTATTTTTAAGCACATAAACAATGCAAAAATTACTGGTGGTAAGGATGTATTTTTTCATAAACAAGAAACACGGCAGTACAAATATATACTCATGAAAAAAATTTATGACATTTAACATTAGCTTTACTAAAGTCAGTGAAATTATGAAACAAGTTATTATAAATTTTATGGTTAAAATCAAACAGATGAAACTGAATTAAAATAATTGTGCAACTAAATATTAAAACTAATATAACTCATTAAAAGTACCATGATATATTTTATGTTTTCAATATTTCTCATTAGCTTTTCCCGTAAAATATTTATGCCATTGTTCTGGCTCTGACCTTGAATAGTTTTTCTGATATGAAGTTGTTACTTTAAGTTTGGACTAAAAAGGAAAACAAAAACCTTCCAAAATACTTAATATGAGAAATATGTGTCTATCTTTGGAGAGCAAGTTGGCTGCAAAGAGTTTGCTTTTGATCAATGATAAAAGAAAATTGCAGGAGGCATTGGGGAATATTATAACTTTGTAGAAATATATGTAAATATCTCCCTGAACAAAAAGGAAAAGGTAAGATTTACTCTTTAAAGGACTGAAAATATGTTATTAAAAATTTTTAGCAAATGCTTTTACTCTCTTCTCCTAATCAAGAATTTTGTCTTTAAATGGCATGACAGCATCTGCATTTAATAAAAATCAAATAAAATATTTCCTTAGAAACAGATGGCACTGGTTTTAATTCTTTGTGGCCAATTCAGGTATTATGGGAATGAGTTATGATGTAATTCAGCTTTGAGTGTATAACATATCTTCTAACAAAAATGTTGAATAAATGTACACTTTGGGTTACCTGTTTCATCTAGACCAGCTCCCCTCATCTAATAGAACATAAAAAAACAAATGCCTTCAGCTCTGTGACTGCTTGATATATAAGGCCAGGATTTCCTTTTTTCCCTGCCTAGGTGCTGAGGTGCCTTAGCTATTTCAGGGGTTAAAAGCTGTAACCACTGATGCGTATATATGAGGCTGTATTCCTAGAACACGGCTTGTAGCCTGACTCAAGCTATTACAGTCTAACAACAGGGACCAATAGAAAGAGAAGAAGATCCAAGAAAGCTGAGGTAAGCCCAAACTCTGAAACAATGTCAAACTAGAAGCAATAGCTAATAAGGTGTGCATGGAAATACATCTGGGAATACTAGTATGTACTTCCAGTTTTATATGCTGCTAATTCTTGGGAGGACAGGAAACAAACACAGTGGTTAGCAGCCAAAAGCAGTGAATTTACAGTGATTTCTAACTGGCTTCAGATAGCTCCAGGAACTTGTCTAACAAGGTAAATTACTTTATATTTCTTTTTTTAAGTGTTATTAATGTTATGAATATTTACAGAGTAAGAAGGTTGCAAATTCACTGTGTGAAATAGAAATGTTATTCTTTAGAAATACTTATTTGTTCCTTTGTTTGGAATGCTTCCAGATAGCAGTTTCTGGGGCTGGAAAAGCTGTAGGATACTGCACTTGTTACTGCTAATAGCAGTGTTGAAAACTATTAAATTCCTACATACCATATGCAGCAACTGAACAGAGCTCTTAACCTTACTGATGCTTAATCCTATGAGAGAATTTACTTTTTATTTAAATATTATTTTTGCCAAAACCAACCTCCTAAATTTGACCAGAAATTGCAGCTATCAGTCTTTTGCCTCTACATTGCAAAATGCTTGTTAATCTTCATGAAGCAGTAAGCAAGATAACAGTTTCTAAGACATAGTTTTTGTGCTACACAAATATTTCCTTTCTGAGTGAATTATCAGTGATGATTTTGTTAATAGTTTAATCATGGAAGAGGCTAAAATAAGCAATTAAATAGGAAATATTGTTAAAAGATGCATAAATGTATATGAATAGATTGGTTAGGATTTACTTTTTGTGGATATAATTTTGTTAGGACTTATTATTTGTGTCATTTAGAGCAGACATGTTTTGTCTGTTTGCTTTAGGGAAGGAAATTTGCAACTTTGGATATGAGAGAGTGATTGAGGCAGGGAATGGATTAGTCAAACATATTCCCTCCAAGCTTTTAAGAGTATGCCCAACAAGCAGCTGTTAAAACACTATTTGATCTTCCACATTTCTATGAAGAAAAAAATAAAAATGGAAAATCTGATCCAGATGCCATTATAATTTAAGAGGACAAAAACAGAAAAGAGGGTATGATTAATTTTAAAAGGAGGAACACATAGTACAATATTATTTATATCATCATGTTAATTATATCTTTTCTGAAGATTAACCATTATATAATGTAGATTTGGTCAGTACAAGAAAACATACACAAATTTAGAGGAGGCACTGATTTATTGTCTAAAAATGATCTATATTTTCATATTCTTTGAAATGATACCTGCATGAACTTTGATTAAACTGGTAGCCTATGTGGAGTCTAAGCTGAATCAGGGAAATGTTTATCAACATATAGCACAGAATTGTTTATAAATCTTATATAATTTTTCAGTTTTTCCTTATCAGGTCATGGATAATACCCTACAGAAGAAAATTTGGCTGTTTATAAAGTAAATATTATTTTATATGCAAGACTGTTGTGTTAATCTAGTATGCTGCTAGGGAGTTTTATTGAGAAACAGCTAATTGTTTTTTTCCCCTTCTAAGGCAAACACCATGATTCTAAAAGTCTATACAAGCCTTTTGCTCTTATTCTTGGTCAATTCTGTGTGGACTCGAACTGTGAGACAAGTTTATGATGATCTGGATCCTGACCATTGGTCTCACTATACTTCTGAGTGTCCACGGGAGTGCTTTTGTCCTCCTAGTTTCCCCAATGCATTATACTGTGATAACAAAGGACTTAAAGAAATACCTCCAATCCCAGCAAGAATTTGGTACCTCTATCTTCAAAACAATCAAATTGAAACACTTTCAGAGAAGCCTTTTGTGAATGCCACTCATCTGAGATGGATAAATCTGAACAAGAATAAGATCACAAACAGTGGCATTGAGAATGGTGTGCTGAGCAAGCTGAAAAGACTGCTTTACTTATTCCTTGAAGAAAACGAATTGGAAGAGGTGCCTGCCCCATTACCAGTGGGTCTGGAACAGCTAAGACTAGCTAGAAACAAAATCTCCAGAATCCCAGAAGGAGTCTTCAGCCACTTGGAAAACCTTACTATGTTAGACCTGCACCAGAACAGTTTGTTGGACAGCGCTCTTCAGAGTGACACCTTCCAAGGACTCAACAACCTTATGCAACTCAACATAGCAAAAAATTCACTCAAGAAAATGCCTTTAAGCATTCCAGCTAATACACTGCAGCTGTTTTTGGACAACAACTCCATTGAAGTTATACCAGAAAACTACTTCAGTGCAATACCCAAAGTGACTTTCCTTAGGCTGAACTACAATAAATTATCTGATGATGGTATCCCTCCAAATGGGTTTAATGTTTCGTCTATTTTAGACCTACAGCTGTCTCACAATCAGCTCACTAAAATTCCACCAATCAATGCTCACCTTGAGCACCTTCATCTTGATCACAACAAAATCAAAAGTAAGTGTGTATTACCAGTGTGGGACCCTTCAAAACCATATCTATTTTAAATATCTATTAAACTATAAAAATGCTTTTTGAGATAAAGTGATTAAAATCATAGAATAATTGAATAGTTTGGGAAGGACTCTAGAGGCCATTTATTCCAACCTTCCTGCAATAAGCAGGGAAATTTGATCAGGTTTCTCAAGGCTCTGTCCAGCCTCACCTTGAAATTTGCCAGGGATGGGGCATCTACCACATCTCTGAGAAAAATCCTTTAGTGTTTTACTGATTTTACAGCATATTTGTTCTACTAAGGTTTATATCCTCAAAAGTTTTCCATTTTTTGTAAATGAAATGAGGTTTTGTACCCAAGGCAACAGAAGCTTGTTGGTTTTAATTGTTTCACTTCCCAAGATTATTTCCAAATTCATCCAGGTATAGAGGGGGTGCGGTGATTAGGGACATTACATACTGTATATAATGAAAGCATCTACTCAGGAAGTACTTCATTTCATGCCAAAAGCCAAAATAAAAATTATGACTTTTTATTCACTGCTGCACAAAAGAAGTCAAGTTTCTGTATTTATCTTCCCATCATGGTGATTTAATTGAAAACATGATCCCTTATCACTTTTTTTTGGGACACTTTAGTTAAAAATACACTAGAAATAATGGTTTGGTTTTTGCACAAAGAAAAAAGACCTATGAAAGGAAGATACTTATTGATAATTTAAATTTATTCACTGCATATGGCAAAATAAAAGAGTAAAATCATGTAAAAAAAATTGTACAACTGCCATATATTTAAGTGGCCTGCAAGAATTCTACCTGTTAATTAGAGTTAAAGCTTATGACAGATGTAGTTTCTGAACATATTTAATTGCTTCGTGGTTACTAATGAATTTATTTTAATTGCTTCACTGCAAGGCCTCAGGTGCAGACTTTATTCAGTCACTTCAAGTGAGCACAAAATTGAAATTAATGGAATGTAACCAGTTTAAGAAGAGTTCTGTGTCCAGGTAGTATTTAAAGAGCTGTCCAGTCCTCTTCCACTCCTAAATAAGTTTGACAAAGCTTAAGACCATGAAAATTAACTTTTGTAGTATGTGCAAAATCAAGTGTCATGTTCCAATGACACATGACCTGTGAAACTGAATCAGGATAGTTTTCCACAAGTCTTATATTCCTCAATGACTTTACCATTTTTGAAAAATCATTTGCAACTTAAGCACAGTGCTGACTTTAGCTGGAGAAAGAAAAAAAAAAAAAAAAAAGGGAATTATTAATAACTGAATATAAAATAGCTGCAACCTGATACCTTAAACGAAAATTGGGTATTATGTAAGGGCATTTTACCACATAGCATAATTTTTCAAGAAGGAAGGGATAATGACATAATCTTCACGAGATATTGCTCTAATAGGTAATATCTTAAAGGGACTTTGGGATTGCAAACAAAGAATGTAATTCCACCAAGCCAGAGTAATAAGAGCTGTCATGAATTCTGCAGATTGGTTCTGTCTTCTAAAGCCCAGATCAGTCACTATTTTAAGCTAATCAATGTAAAAGGTTTGAAAGAAAAATGCCTGTAAATTCTTGACCTGGTCTCTTCACAAAAGAGTCCTGCTGAAGGTTTATTGTTATGTGTGCAGTACAAGCCCTTTTTATAATATTAATTGTCAGATATTCCTTCACAATTGAAAATCACTGCTTTATTTTCTATTGGTGATTCATAGTTGCACTGTTGTCATTGCAAGAGTTCAGACATCAGCATTTCTATGTAAATACCATTTGTAAATGTTTTATTGTATGTTATTTTGTAATATCAATTCTTCATATAAGTGCACAGCCATATTTCTCCAGAGACCATTTATGAAGATATTAGGCCTTCTTCTTAAGCCCAGGAAACCAATGATAGCCTCATCATTTGTGTGGAAAAGAATTTCACCTGCAATGTGTTCCCTGAGGATCTCAATACACAGAGGAAAAAACTATTCTAATTTTGGAAGTAAAATCAACTTAAAACCAAAACTAATTATGGCTCTGAGAGATTTGCAACACATTTGTTCCATGGCATTTTAAAACACATATGCCTACATATTTATCTAGGAGATACACTTGCGAGGCTCTGGGTAGTTGTTAAATAGTGGAAAAGAGAATGTTAAAGTAAGCAAAGAAAAGGTATGAAATGATGATGTAACAAGTGAGCAAGGGTAAGCAGGTGGTATTATTACAGTGTTATCAAGGGACAAATGAAAGGGAGCAAACAATAAGTTCCCCTGGAACACCAGGAGGCTGAGATACATACTGTGAACTATTATTCCACATGTAGAGAAAGGGAGAAATCCTTGGGCCATGTATCTAAATTTTGTTTCTAAATTGTAAGATTTACAGGAAAAGAAACAGGATCTTCTGCAGTTCTTCAGCAGAGATACAGTATTAGCCATTAATGAAAATCTCTTTGGCAGTTTTCCCTGATAGCAGCTTTGGTTTCATGTTTAAATATTAAAGAACATAACAATTCTGTTGACAAGTAGTGGAATTCATCTTCTTTGAATAAACTATCCTAGATTTTTTTAATCTAGTTTGTGGTAATCATACAGACCTCCTACTCCATAGAAAGGGAGGAGTAATTGAATAGGAAAATTCATCCCATCTTAAGGAGCTGTTGGTCCTCTTTTGGAAGTATTCATCTCTCTTTAGAGTTTATAAAGAGAGTCGACATGGTTTACTTAGGCTGACACCTCTACATGAATCAGTATAAGCAAGGTGAATTGTACCAAAGACTTGTTCCTCCTACTTAAAAAAAATCAGTAGTATATCCATGAAGAGTAGTGAAAGAGAGAAAAAGAGAGAGAGGCTTTTACTCCTCTCATAGTTTGGGCTGGATTTACTGCTTATGGGAAGAGAACAATAAAACCCAAACCAATTTATATCACACATCATCAGGAATTAATTTCTTCCTTGGTGGCCTGTGGTTAGATAACTGCTGCCTTACTTCAATGCTGGAGTAATTAACCCAGTGAAAATCAGTGCAGTGAGATAGTTTCTAGGTCAGAGACGACATATTTAGGATACACTTGAAGCCATCTTGTCTCTAAGAACAGTAGTGGTGACCAAACATAGGAGATATTTTCTGCTAGATAGTGTTGATTCACCTAAAACTTTTAATAGTTGCTTTCATAATTAAAATTCTTAACTTTCTGTGTTGTAAATTCACACATGAAAATAAGTTGTAGCTTGTGTCTTCCAAGGATACCAAAAGCTTTGCCAACATTAATCAAATTTTTCAAGATAAACACATTTTGATATCATGGATATAACCAAAGCATCAGGCCTTGACAAACTGGATGTGTAGAGGATTAGTTAGCTGACATGCTTCAGGTGGCTGAACGAAGCCTCAGAAAACATCGTATCCAGCTAATCTGAGTTGCTGATATGGCAAGAGTGTCCTTGAGTGCAGCCGCTTCTAACAACTTGTTTGTAGTCAGCAAGGCATGAGAAAAAAGGATGTAACTACACAGGAATGGGGAAGTGAAAGAGGGGCTGACCTTTAAGGGCAACAACCAATGGAGTGCATGGGTTACAGAACATGCATTAGCGAATTAAGAACTGTATAGTAGAATTAAGCAATAATCAATAAATTGAAGCTTGCCGATTACTCACATTGAGTGACCAAGATCTTCCGCACCGTGACATGGATGTATTTATCCAGTTTCCATGACAAAGATAAAGTCCACTTCGAAGATGTTGCAAACATCTGGACAGGTTTTCAAAATAGAGTAGAGGGGAAAAAAAAGTAAGTTATGGGGGTAAAAGAAAATAAATTATGTTGTTATTTTTACTTCATAACACTTCTGTGATTGGAGGATTGTAGTCAGAAGATTTGTGCATGCTATCATTGCTAAATATAAAGGCAGAAAATTTTTTTTCCTACTTCTTTTTAGTAGAAAAACTTGTTCAAAAAAATCTGTCACATACGCATTCTCCATTCATTTTTTTTCAGTTAGTCTGGGGCCAAGATCCTCAAGCAGTCAGATCAATCAAAAAAAATTGTAATTTGATCAAAGGAATTTGACATCTTTGATAAGCAAACACCACTTCAGTGTTTTTTAGAGGCCATTTTCAGGCTGAAATAGGGCAGCAGCTGCCTGATTATTTAACAACTGAAGACAAAATATAAAAAGCATTTTAGCCAGTGGCAGTGCAGAGGTAACCTAGAGGAGACAAAAAGCCCAAACTATTATGGATATAGGTAATGATAGAAGCTGTAGTTTCAAATTTTATCTATACAGAAACAAATTATGTATATAGAATTTTGGAGATTTGTTAAGTTACAGATTAGGAAGAAAAATATCCCATTGCACAAGTTATATTCTTGCAATTCAAACCAACTCCACTTAATAATGTGAGAGAACAGAAAAGTAAAGATTAAAAATTAAAAACACTATACAAAAAGTTCCTCTGATTCAATACTGTTATTACTTTGCATTCAAGATCTTCATTAGGGAATATTATCAGCCTAAAATTAATGTACTCTCATTGAAATAAAGTGTTCAAAACTCCTCAGAAGTAATCTTTCCTTGCTCACCCAGAGTGTAAAGAGCTATTTCTCAATGCTTACCATGTAGTTGTCTAACTTAGTATCCTCTTTGTCCAAGGATAAATTATGCATCTAATGGCCTTTTTTCATAATTGCAGCACAATAAATATGTGATTCACTGATCTAGACCACATTATATGAAGATGCTTGTTTTCAGTCAACAAAGTATTTAAATGGTAACAAAAGCAAGTCTCCCATGCTAACATCAGTGGAAGTTTACTCTATTTGTGTCCTAAATGAATTTTATCTTCATGATTTTTTTCCATGGAAATAACCTAACATGCTGATCTACATTTTCAGGTGTCAATGGTACTCAAATATGCCCAGTTTCCATTGCCCTAGAAGAAGATTATGGTTATTATGGCAACATCCCTCGCCTCCGATACCTTCGTCTGGATGGAAATGAAATTCAGCCTCCAATCCCATTGGACATCATGATTTGTTTCCGACTACTTCAAGCTGTTGTTATATAAAGATATTGCAGTGTCACTCTTGTCCTGTGAGAGTGCTAAGATACAGGTTTTGCTGGAATGAAACTTGTTCTAACTCATAAATCAAGAAGTAACAGCTTTATTTGACCTTAATCTTTTTCTTTGCTTGTATCTTTACGACTGAAAATGTTGTTCTTTCAGGAGAGATTTTGTAAGGACCTGAAACATGTGCTTAACATCTTATCTCATAAATCTATAATGTGCATATACTGAAAATCATTGGTGTAAGATCCCAGATATTCCAAAGAAAATTCTTGCCTACTCCATCTTTCTTGTCAAATGTGACATCATTCCCTGCTAACATCATTCCTATAGAGAAGTTATGTGTCCTTACTTTGTTATACAGTAACTAATAAATGAATTTGGGTGGACTTGGCCAAAAGCATATGCTAATAAAATCATGACCGGCATGATTACTAGTTATCAGAACTGCCACTTACATTTTAGATGGTGACTCATGGTCAACAACCACTTTACATGCAAATAACCCATAAATTGCTGTCATCCTTTGAAGACTAATACTTTTAAGGTGAAAAGTACATGAGGCTTAGCATCCAAAGCAATATACTGAATATATATCATTGTAGGGAATCATTCAGTGAATTTCAGAACTGGAATAAACTGATCCAACTCAAATCCAGTGACAAGAGACATGAGATGTAATCTCGTTTGCTCAAAGTCCCAGTTTTCTGCTGTTTTATTCCATTTCTACTTTTGACACCATTTATTTCTGCAACTTTAGGATCATCATTGAATATTTGGTTAATTTTAGTTTGCAGAGAGATACAACCAAGAATAGGAATGATTACATATTTCATGGACTACGTACTTCATAAAAACTTGAATGGCTAGTTAATGCAATGGTGATGAAGAGAAAATTAAGAAGTCGTGAGATACGTCCCCTCCCAATTATTTACTAAACTAGGAAAGCATTTGCATAGGAATTGTATCATTTAAGCAAATACTGTCAACTTAGAGTAGCTCAGGTATCTGCTAACTCACATATATACATACAGTAATACTGGATTTTAGAGAAGTCCAGATTATTACAACACAATACAATAACAATTCACTAACAAGGGAGATATCAGAAGGCAAATTTTATCAAATATGGTTGATTTTATCAAATCTAGTTGATTTTTTTTCCACTTTATAATAGAATTTCAGTAAATTACTTGAATATTAGTCAACTATTCACTGAGAGAGTATAACATTCTTGTTTCTTCTAGCCAGCACAACAGATTATCCATCAGTCATTAGTTTAGTCTTCTTGTATTTCTAGATAGAAGCAATTAGTTGCTCCTTGATATCTTGCATCTATTGCTAACATTTTAAGACTGGCCTCAGTAGCAAGCATTTAAAGACTATGCACATGGTATAACTTTTATTTTTCAGATTAGATATTTTCTTAAAAGTAGATTTTTAAGTGTTGAGAGCTATAGTTTCTGACAATCAATTCTTTTATCTGAAAATCAGGACTTATTCTGCTCCAAAGAACTTGTGGAAACAACCTAGTATAGAAACCCAGCATAGGAATAACCTGTTCTGAAATCCAAACACAAAACCATTTATTTTTGCTGTTCTTTTTATGTGATTGTTGAGAAACTCCTGCCCTTCTAACAAAAGTATTTTCTGTATCTCTGTGTTCAGCCTATATGAAAAAATACAGATTTTAAAAGCCTTTACAATATGTATGCATGCTTAGCTATGTTCTTTACTCAATAATAGTATAGTAATTTATTTTTGGAAAAAGAAATATGTGACAATACTACTAATTAAATTATAACAATAATTATGTTCTTGTACTTGGAAATTAATTTCTACTTTAAACAAAGAACAAATACATGCACTCCAAAGTGAATATTCACAGGCACAAATGCATTCATTAATATTATTTACACTTTTTATTGGACAGCAAAGCATTTTGAAGATCCAGCAAAAATTACTACCATCTTAGGTATCATATACACATTGAAGAAAAGACTAAAACTTCCCCAAAGAGATGTTAAGGTTACAAAGGTTGATATGTAAATTCATAAAGGGATACTGGAGCATCAAGGTGCTCCATTTGCTGGGTAGGGGCATTATGTGATGGAATCAGGAGAACAAGATCTGATGAAATAATTTTTAACAGTTATTTTCACCAGCTGTACTGCTATTTTTCTAATGCAGTGTAATGTGGAGTCCTTATAAATTGATCCTTCAAATAGTCAGTACTTTCCTATGCAACAATTCTAGAACACATGCAGATTGATGCCCCAGATTTGTTTCTGTCAAATCCCAGTTAATCTGAGTGAAGTAAAAATTTCTGACACATCCTAGGATAAACTTCCGTTGGGCTGAAGAGCTGCTGCTGCCAAATGCTCTGTATTCTACACCTCTGATGCAATGCACTGACTCTACATCTGGGAGCTATTTAATAAAGAGAAAATCTTGAGTGTTCACACTTAGGCTAATTTGTTCCATCTTGATGCTCTCCCCCAGAACCAGCCCTATGAAGTAGAATAAAAACAGTTTTAAAAACAATAAAAACTGTTATGTTGCTGCAGTGACCTTCACAAAATAAATCAATACTGATTGGGGGTTAAGCTTCTTACCACATGTACGTGGCCATTTGCAATAGTTTTAATAGTCTTAAACGTCCTGGGAAAGTTGCTGAAATTTCCTTTCAGACTACAATAGTAGGCCTAAATTGCATTATTGTGTGGTACTAAACAATGTAGGCTTTTAGCCACTACACAGTCAGTTCACTTATTGTGCCAGAAGACTATAAAGGAATATGTAAAACACATTGTCTTTTTCCCAGTGGTGAGAACCACTAATACAATGTAAAAAGCATCACTGTGCTTGAAAGTCTGATGTTCATTCTTCCAAATCCAAGATTTCTCTAAGACTTCCCACTGACATTTCCTGGTTCAGAAAAAATTGTGTGAAAGAAGGGAGGAACACACCTCTCAGCTGTCCTGTCTGCAAGTGCAGCTGGCATCATAGAACAGTCATTTGCTTCCCTTACTTGTCAGAACACATTGCAAACAGTTTTGAATGGAATACTGTGTACAGAAACAAAGACATTTACAAGCATCAGAAGGTGAGAACGGGTCACCACAAGTATACTGCAGCCATGGTCAATCACTAATCTAACCACTAACATCTAGTGCTTTTAGCAGAAATACATACTACATATTGGGTCATTTTGAAACTACGGTTGTCAATACAGATGTGATAGCACCTCAGCCCAGGGTACAGACAGTTGCCCTCTAGAGAAAAGTATTAAAGCAAAGTGAGAGACTCAAGAACTGAAAAATACCCAGACATTTCTGACATGTCTGCCAGCACGACTGGAGGTTGGAATTCTGGATCTATCAAAAGGCTGTGGTGTTTTATAACACAGCTGCCTCGGCTGGAAGAAAAAGCCCTTTTCAGATGCTGCCAGCATAGTTAAAAATTTAACCACATGTGTGATTCTCCCTGCTCCATACTGTTCTCTTGCATTTTCTGTTTCTTTCTTAAGAGTCCAGTGTGTTACCACTATTCTTCAACATTTTGAGGGAAAACCACCACCATAACAGTCACAGATAGATGCCAGTGACCACAGTAGCTTGTATGACACCTGGAGGAAGAAACACAAACACTGATGTAAAAATTCAGAGGACAACTAGAAAACTAATTTGCATGTTTGCAGCTGCTAACTCCAGCACATAGCCTGTATTATTGGAGCCATTTTCAGTCACCCTTGCTGCACCCAAATGGTTTCCAATGTTTGCTAAAAGTAGTTGCTGTTCACTTTTCCAGCCTAGAAAAACTATTTGCTGATATCAAATTGCAGCTATTTTCATTGCCTACCTGGAATCAGATTACTGTAACATCTACATTTCTGTGTTGATAAACAGCTAATATCCCTTTTCTGCCAAGCACGGCTGAGAATCTTTGACATTGTTAAAGTCAACAAGTTAACATCTTTCTCTTGACTGAAAGTCTCCTCTGTAATTGCATTTTTTTATCCAGAATTGCTTACCCATTTAAACATGATGAGAGGCTCTATAGGGCACCACACTGTCTGTGGAATCATAATAACCACTTCAGGTCAAGTGTATGAATCCATATCCATAATTCACATGCTGTGCCCTAGCTAACTTACTATCTCACCCATTAGTAGAAGTAATATGGTTTCTAAGCCCTGTGCTTGCTCTAGCAGTGCTAGTTCCAGCAAATCTACTCTTTATTGAATTCAAAACATTTGCCAAAATAGTTTTTTCTTATACTCCCTTCACTGTTGACAACAGCCTGTATATTCTTCTAATTGGTTTTGTCTTCATTTCTGTGGCAGTGGCATGAGTCCAGAGGAGGATCACTAAGTTGATTAGAAGGCTGGAACACCTCTCCTGTAAAGACAGAGAGGGTTGTGACTCTTCAGCCTGGAGAAGTTGTAGGTGTCCTATGCTTGGAAGTGTCCAAGGCTAGGCTGGGTGAGGCTCTGAGCAACCTGGTGTAGTGGAATGACAGAGCTCTTGGAAATAGGTGATCCTAAAGATCTGTTCCAATCTAAATCACTCTATGATTCTACATCCATTTGACCAACCTATCTGCCTATCAGCTTGATTTCGTTTTGTTTGTTCAGTGTTTTTTCACTTATGCATCTTTATTCATGTAGTGTTAATGTCTGTCCTGATGTCCTGCCCTTCGCTGGTAGTTCAGCTCCATCTGGAACTCCCCAGGCAAAGGTTTGCCCTGACTGCACACAGCTAAGGCAGCAGAACAGCGCCACTGCTGACAGCTCTCACATCTCCTCTGGTGTCTGCATGCAGGCAGGCTAGTGCTGTTTTGTAGGTAGAGTACATCTGGAAATCTCTTTTCTGAGGCTTTCTCTCCCCACTCACACTCTTTTTTGTAGGAGAATTTGTGAAGAAACTAGCATCAAATCTTACACAAAGAAAAGCAGTTCTTAATTAGGGGCTGTGGCAATAAAAGTGACATATGGGCTCAGCAGCTAGCCGTGAAGATACATTTTTTAAAATAATTTTTTATTCATTAAAATGGTCTATCACCATTTTTATGAAATATTAGTGGATTCAGAAAAAAAATGAAAATAGTTTCAGACAGAGGAAAGAAAAAAATAGTATTCATGCTTCTTACTTAATATTCTTGTTGCTAAGATGTCCATGCAGCATGATATGCCCTTCACCAGTTAATGAAATCCCTGAATTTGTCTGAAAAAATGCTCCCACTGCTAGGAAGCTTATTTTGAGGATGGTAATCTCCTTGTGATGCTCTACTTTGTAACAGGACTTGAAAAAATCACCCATTCTCTCTCCTGGCAGTGAGGATAGGCTTCATGGTATTATAGGATCTAGGCTCAAGACCCCGTCTGAATCAGAAGCAGATTGAATTGGAGTGTAGATTTTTTTTTTCTCTGAGGAGGTTGTTGTCAGCACCAGACTAGAGGTTCACACTGTTTTGTGAATCCCAAAATTTGTTTCTTTTAATGACTGGAACTGCTTCCAATGAAGAAGATCGATGGCAAGCTTTTTAAACTCTGCTTAGCAGCAGAATAGAAGTGAGTTACACTTAAAATGTCTTTGACAAATTTGCCAGGAACAAGGTCCTCAAATTCCCTGCCTCTGAATTGCTGGCCGAATTGGAAAGAGAAAGCATGAAAGTTTTCTCTGAAAGTCACTGTGGTTTGGATCTTTTAAAAAGCTAGTCATTTATGTGTTTATTTTGGTTTAGTGCAAGTTCTTTAACCTTAAATTTAAAATATCACATATGAACACAGTGTGAGCTCTATTTTTCATTTTTATATGAAGAGGAAAACGAAAATAATTAATTCCTCCTCAAACAAATATAAATATGTTTACATTGGACTGACCATCAAATAAACAAACAATCAGAAAAGCAAATTTTCTGTTCTCAAGCCAAAATTTCCATGCTTTCCTTTTTTTCTCCATTGTTCTTTATTTACATCTGCATTCTGCCTGGGATCAATGCAGCAGGCTTATTCGGTATTGAGGAACACTGAGGATGATTTCAGCAGCAGTATTATCCATGCTTCCAATTTTTCTCAAAGCATTAGTAAGGCTTGTGCCTGTAAAACTCTGTACCACAGCTCCCCTTCTTTAATTTGGGGATAAAGGTGCTTCCAGGGATTCAAGGCTTTCTGTGGTGCTTGCTTTCCCTATATTTAGACATCCTCTGCTTACTTCCTGACACTCATGTGGTTTTAATTCCTGCTGGTTTAATACAAGCTCCATACTGGGATTTTTCCCAAAAAAGTGTGTGTAAGCATTTGTCTCTTATTTACTTCCTCACAGGTAAACAATAGACTGTCAACAGGGTTGGTTTGAAATATTTTTTTTCTATGCTGATCATTGTGATTGAGTCTAAACAGTCATCAGGCACCATTTCTAGAGCTCCAGAAACTGTTTAAAACAAGCCAGTTTGGGCACAGCCTAGCAGTCATGTGTGTTGCTGAAAGCTAATGTAAACATTTAACTTGATTTTAAAAAATCCAAGAAACTAAAAACAATACCTCTCCTTTAAAAGCTGTTATTGTTTACAGGGAGAATATAGTAAGTACTCCTACAGTTTGCATTGTTTTCATTATTTCAGAAACTATTTTCAGAGGCATTCCTGTCCCTTATTTAAAACAAAATAAACTTCGATCAAGCGTATCTTGTCATTAGTAGACAATTTGAAAAGTTTTAGAGAAGCCTTTTCATTTGATTTGCTAGAAGACACATTTTATATGAAATATTTTCCTCCCATTGAAGTGTAAACATTAATTATTTCTTAATTATCCTCCTCTGTGTGTGTGTAGTGACATATAAAAATTTTAAGAGTCTTCAAATTCAACAAAATGCCTGATGTACTGGGAGACACTGGAGCTATTGACTGCACCTAACTTCCTTGCTGGGAATATAAATTCCTATTCTTTCAAGAGACTAAACCATCAGATTGATGCTTTTTAACTTGACTTTTTAACTAGTTGAATATTCTGAAGCCTTGTCCTTTCTACAGCTGATTAAAAAAAAATAAATAGGTAGCTTGTACAGCTGTACAGGATCAGGATTAGGTGAGACTTCGTCCTCTGCATCACAAAATCACAGAGTTATTTTTTCAGTTGTAGAACTGGGAGCAGATGCAAACTGTGATGAAAAGGAAGAGATATGATATGAACAAATCAGAAATCGGTTAACAGATCACAGTCAAAATAGCTGTGGATGGCATTTGTTACTTAGAAAGATATATTAACTTTAGCCCTGTAGAAGGCCTTTTTCTGCTTTCTAAAAAAGTGCCCTTTCACAGTATTGTAATTGTAGAGAAATTGCCTTTTTAGGGAGAAATCTTAGAGATCTCAAAAATATGTGCAGGAGTCTTAGTTTTTGCCACTTTTACTCAGTAGTTCCAGATATAGGAAAAGGCTCTTGCTGTGGCCAGTATCTGAACAAGTAACAAAACAATTTTATCTTTCATTTTTCATGCAACCAATATAACCATACTTTGATAAGGAAGAAGAAAAAATAAGTCAAATACTAGAAGAGAGAAAATAAAAGACATGAAAAAGATGACTAGAAAGAGAAGAGGGAATAAAAAAGGAAGAAGGAAAAACATTTGGAAAAGAAGGCAGCTTGAGAGAGGCCTTCCTTACAGGGCATCCATTTGCATGAAAGTAAAGGAACAGGGAAGCAGACACTAGATGCTCATGTAGTTTTTGGAAGGGAAACTGGGAGCTGGAAATCTTGGAAAACATCAGTCCACAAAGGTGCTTATAGCCTAAAACTTAAAATCCTTCATCCTGGTCTAGAGTTACCTCTTTTGGGAACTGACATGACAGTAACAGCTAAAAGTGTTCAGTATTTGTAATGGTGACTAAAGCACTGATTAATATGCAGTCCAAACACAAAGGCACTGTGCAGATTTGTGAATAACACCTGTGAGCTTTCTTCAGATCTTGCACTGCTGTATTCTGCGCACTGTTTCATGCTTTTTTTCATGCCTTTTAGAATGAATTCCGAAAAGAATATGGTAATATGCCACAAGCATCAATTTCATTAGTTGAAAACCACCGGAAGAGACAATGTCAGCTGACAAATCAGCTCTGGCAGCTTCTCAGGCTTCGTTTTCATGCTGTAAACTATATGCTTCTCTATGTTTTATCAGCTTATATGTTTAGTTTTAACAGCTGACATATCAGACACTGGCTGATGCCAGATCCAAAGTTTATTATTTTCAGAGGCATGTTTACTTGTTGGGTCTCACAGAAGTGCTATGACCGCCTAAATACTTTCAGGTGCTGAATCATGGCTCAGATGTACTACAAGATCAATAGCAAAGTTTTGCTTCTTGCTAGCCTCCATTTTATATCATGCAATGAAAAGTCCTATTTTTGTCTAGGAACATTGGAAAAAAATTGTCCATGTTGAAGGAGAAAAGTCAATATTTGATGGTTATAGTAAAAATGTTTAAAGAAATGCTAAGAGCTGTCCAAACACTGCTTAACATAAAATCTTTGGCAATCTAAATGAGTTGGCTTTGTAAAGTCATCTTCCTCCTGATGGGAAAACAATTGTATACCTAATGTTGATTGATATGGACCAAATTTAAATTCAAATTCATACTTTAGAATGTCAGAAATCCAACTTGAATTTTTTTTTTTTCACTGAAGAACAGGTTACCTTTTAAGATAAAAATTTTCAGGGCTTTTTTTTTTTTTTTTTTTTTTTAAGGCAGGTAAACATCTGATCATACATCCTCTGGGGTTCCAGAAATGCAATAATGAATTTCCTATTATACAGATAGATTGGGTTACATTGGTCCCAAATGGATTTTGGTCAAGAATTTGACAGTGAGAACAGCAGCACTGTTTTGAAATGGCCATGACAGCAATAGCAACAAAATTCAGCTGTTCCTTCATTCGGGACAATGAAGTCAGTGAAGCAGCTGTTCCCAGACAGGGAGGATGACCTTCTGGGTTCCTATTAAAAAACTAAGGGAAAAGGAAGGGCTAAAAGGTAAACTGTGAATTTCCCTAAGAGCTTTTCTACCTCAGTCATATACAGAACAGTAAAAATTGATAATAATTTTGAAAGTGAATTTCAAAGGAAAGGGAAAGCTGAGAAAAAATACTCAACATCTCTCTTACCAGATCCCTGTACCTACAGAACTGCTTTTTGGCTCAACATTACCACAGTATATTTTTATTTCAATACACAATCTAATTAGGGAATGAAATGCTGGTTTGGATCATTCATTGCCTCTCAACAGTGACTCATCTTCTTGCCCAAATTCCCCAGTGGCAAGGCTGTTCTTTGTGTCAATAGCTCCCAATTGAGTGATACATATGCTCGTTGCAGTATGGTTTTTTTACAACTAAATATGTGTAGCACACAAAAGAAACATACTGCATGCACGTAAAAGACACAGGAGAGAGGAAGAGGCACAAGAGTGAATAAAATATGCTATAAAATGAAAACTTTTATGAAACTGGTTTTAGTTAGGGGAAAATGAAGCTTTTAACCATAATCAATGCTTCAAGCTATTCTGGAAATAATCCAAGAGAAATGAAATGAGAATGAGGTACATAAAAGCTTCTGGGTTTGAAAAAGTAACAGCTGTGTCTAGAGAACCTGGACAAGAGGGCTTCTTATTCAAATATGTCTGTTTTAATAGTATTTCTAATTCAAACATACTTCTCAGTCCATTAAAACAAAGAAAAAAAACAGGGTAAGCACACAGGACAAACACCATATGATCTTCAATAAACAGCCTTATAATCAAACACTGTGTAATTATTTCAAGAATTGAGTGCCAAGAATATATTGTGATTCCATGAAATGTACCCTTAAGGATTTGTGAAAAAGAATAGATATTCTAGGATCTGTGCCCATTTATCCCCTTTTGTTCCACATGAAAGGAATTATATTAAATCAACTGAATATCTGGAAAGAATTAAATCACCATCTCTCACTGGCAAACCTAAAGGAAAAATTCACAAGAAAGCACAGTTTTATATAATAAAAGTTCTCATGTTTCATGAAGTAAAAAGGAAAAAACTAACTGCCAAAGGGAAAGTTCTTGTTGCCTTTGGTTATTCTTCTCAGACTATATATTAGGGAGTACTCCTCTGCTCCCTTTATTATCTTTATTCAATGATATAAAATTCCAGACATAATGAAATGAAACCATTTCAAATGCTCTTGCATTAAGTCCTTCAGGAACAAAATTTTCTCTGTAGCAGTTGATACAGTGACAGTCACTGGCGCTATAGAGTAGAAACCAAAGCTGACTGGTCCCCTCAGCAGGATTCTTTTTAATGATAGAAATGTCTGACTTACTCACTGCCCTTGAATTCTATTTGAAGTAGCACATGGGCCAAAATCTGCCTTTGTTAATGGGGTTTCAGAGGTGTAAATGAAAGCAATGACTTTTGCCAGCAGACTGAGCTCACCGCAGGCTCCAAGTGATTTACCTCAGCGATGGTTTTACTTCTGTAATGTAGTTTTCAAGTCACACTGCGCTGTTCTTTAATTAGTTTTGGCCCATCATGCTTATGTAGTAGCTATCATTAAACCACCATAAAATATTCAGGGCTCAACGTTCATTAATCTGCACCCTGACAGGAAAATCTGATGTTTTTTCACCATCTACAGCTGTGTCCCTCAGCATTTACTAAGACAATCTATGAATACCAGAGATTACAAATGAGATTAGCACTTACATCACTGCATAACAGAGATAAACTGAAATGTCTTTTTTCCTTCCAGGAAAAGATTATATGAAAAAGTTGTGGTTCTGCATCTTATTTATGGGTTAAACAGCAACATCATGGGTATCCTCTTACTTCTCTGGTCATTCTTCAGCAGCTTAGTCCTTCCCTCAATCTCTTCCACTTCTTGCTGATCTCCCTTTGCTCATTTTCCTTGGACAGGTTTAATGATTCACACTACTTGATCTTTATCCCCTGTGTTCGGGGTTCCCCAGTCTCCTCTTGACACCTATAGTAAAGAAACTGGAATTTTAAATGGGGAAAATGGAGCTTACTCTTTTTCTTCTGTAATTCTTCACAATGCCTTCTATGTGTCTTCCTTACTGATACTAACATCTCATCCATTTCTTCTTTTAGATACCGCAATTCTATGGTCTGAATTTTTTCACTACATGCTATACTGTTTTGTATACCTGAACTGTTTTTTGTATGCAGGGTTCTTGTCAGTATTTTCATAAAGCTCTGTTATTAAAATACTTTCCTTCTGATCTCCAGTACAATAATTCTTTTTTATTTTCCTTCTCTCCTTGGACATGGCCATTCAGATACACTTCATACATTATAAACACCCAGTTTCAAATGCTCCTCCTTGCCTGCCATTTTGATTATATCAGGCTATTGCTCAATATTCCCACTTACTGCCTTTCCCCAGATGCTAAAGGAACCCCTTCTGATCTTCATTTACAACTTTTCATTTGGAGCAAAAATCTCCATTACTTGTTATTACATAATCTAATTAATGCAATTAATTTCTGTGATTTTACACTAAAACAAACAAGGGCTTTTCACTATCACAGGACAATTCTTCTACTGCTCTTACAGTCAGGAAACTTTAAAGTTTCCACCTGAATTTATATACGGCTGACAGAAGGCTTTTTGCCATGGTGCCAGCAGACAACTTTTTCCCCAGTTACTCACAGTGGATCAGCTTACTACTAAAGGAATCAGCAAAATAACTGCAGTCATCTGGGCAAACAACACTTTAATAACTGCACCGCTTATCAAAGGACAGAAACAAAAAGAAAGCAACATTTATACAATGAAATTTAGCACTGTTTCCCATGTGCCTAGATGTAGAATTTTTCTCTGCACAGAGTTGGAGTTATTCCCTTAATCTAAAATTGGATGAATCCGGATTAATCTGGGTTTCCAGACTTCAGGAAACTTGCACAAGCTGAAACTTCCACATGAATGATTCCTTCACACATTCATCAGCACAGCTTTGTGTGAAAACAGGACATAAGCAACCTTGAAATAGCACTGAAACTCACCATATTTGCAGTTTGGTGGAAACCTAACACTTTCCTTTTCCCTTCTGTGTATCATCCATTCCTTGTGTATTTTCCCAACACTTGCTTAGGTCAGGTGCTCAGGTTTTGCTTTGTTTGTCTCTTCGGGATGATATCCGATAGTGAAATTTCACTCAGTGAACCATTTTACCTGTATTTTAGATGTATTGACTGTGGTGGATAAAAGGCCTTTCATCACCCTGTTCTGATCCTGTTTCTGTTGACAGAAACAGAGAGATGATGGAGTTTGCAGAGCAGAGAGCACGTGGTAACAATGCAGATGGTGAGCTGAGTAAATACTGATTTTAAGCAGTTAGGGTCAATGACACCAATGCAGGCAATGAAACACGACAAAGAAAGTCGCGCTTCATTTTTTTCAATGAAACACAACAAAGAAAGTTGCTTCCTAAAAGGCAATGCCACTATTCAAAAGTTTAAAGGCCACTGGTTCTCACTATCTTGAGATCTTCTGAAGCTAACAGGACCTCTGTTTTTGTGTGTATATGTGTGTGTATGTGCGTATATGCATATGTGTGAATAAATTAGAAAAACATGTTTGGAAAATGCCACCAATATTTCAAATAGAGCTGAAAAGCAATGTTTTAATACTTCAGTTCAACCATACACATAAGCACGGAGTATTAACTTAAATGTTTTTCTTGGATACCTGCGTTTTAAGATTGACTGTCTGACCTGTAAAACAGCAGAGAAATTCACATGCTACTCATTAACAAATTATAGTTTCCTTCATTGTCATGCTCATAGCAACCTGCACTTTTGCTGAACTGCTATCTGTGCTGATATTTTCTCCAAACTTTTAAAATATGTTTTCCAAACATTTAATTTTTATAAATGAAGGTCTGATTAAAATAATTTTTAATTCTCATTCACAGCCACATTATTTTATCAGCAATAAATAAATACATAGTCATTCTAAGAGCTAAAGCCAATGAACAGTTTTCCTTAAAGTCTTTGAAAAAACCCAAGATTCTCACATTCTTTGTACAATAGTGTCTCAAAGGACATGTTCCCACATCTACTCGGAAAAGAAACAGTTTAAAGCAGAAATTCAAACCAAATAAACAGAGCTATTGGCTGAAGGGTCTCTTATTTACAGTGCCAGAGGTCCTCGAGTCAGGCTGTAGTTAGCCCTGGCCCAGAGCAGCTATGTCTGTCTCACTCTGTGCAACTGGCTCGTTCACTTCTGCCCTGTGTTCCCTGACCACAGCATCCACCTCCCATGCACCCACTACGTGCCACCATTCCTTCTCTGCCCTCAGCTGTGGAAGTTTAAGCATCCAAAAGCTGGATAGAGCCTGAAATTCTGTGTTATAGTCAGGATTGGATCATCGAACAGGACCCATACTCAGTCATTGATTCCTTAAGAGATTAAGAGAATTCATATATTTCCAATATACTAGATCAGAGCAATGTAAATTAAGGTCAGTAGAGCTTCCCTTGAGATCAAATCCCTCAGAGCCATACCTTGGAATCTTCTAGAAGAAAAAAATCAAAAGGAGACAATGCATATATGGCATTGAAGGGTGCACTGATATTTTGAGAATGTGAATACTAACCGCATATCTGACATACTGGTGACTGAGCAAAGTCTTAAAATGTCTTGTTTATACACTGCACTAATAATTTCCAGACTGTATTCTACAGTCTGGAGGAATTATAACTTTTTTGGATCACTGTGTGTGAGAATTACTTGCTTGAGAGATGTACTGTTGTAAAATTTAAGATACTACAAGTTATTAATATCCACGCATTTTGTAACAAATTCAGTAAAAGCAGAGAACAACTTTATGTTGCAAATGTAGCATTAGTTGAAGGCAGTCGAGTACAAATGGTCATGCCAACTTTTTTACAGACATTTTTTAATGTTTTGGGAACACATATGGAGGGTATAAACCACTGTATATGTAATATAAAATGCAAATCTAAGAGCACACATACAATTTCAAACTTCATAGGAAACTGGGAAATATTTATGCTAATGAGAAAACAAACTTTAATTCATTACATCAATCTCAATTTTGTTCACAATTTCATTTGAACAAATGGGTATGCCAACATAGAACACAGAGCTTGTGCTCTACTGAATCCCAAATCCTTGTCTTATTGAACTTTGTTTCTGGTTTATTTTTCAATCCCAAGCAAAATATCATTTGTCTTTTAGCGATAAATATGATAACCCAGCTCTGAACTGTACTTGTTTAGCTAAGCAAAAACACACTGAAATTTTCCATCTCTGGGGCCAGGAACTGCATTTTCCTGAAAGAGTCTAACACCACCAGTCTGCAGGCTGGGCTGGAACAGCAGACAATAGCTCTGTATGCTAATAAAAACCATTTTGCAACACCACATGCTTGCATACTCAGCAGTGCTATCTTATGTTCAACCATGATTAAAGAAAGAACAGCAATTTCTTTCCCTGCTCCTTCTCAAAACTGATGCAAATTATAACTCTTAAACAGCAAATTGTAAATTTGGTTTTAGAAGAATGACAGTCTGTCCAATGTGAGTGGAATAGAGCCCAAGTGTTTGAACCCAAAGCTCTGACTCCTGCCTTTAGTCTCACTGGGAATTCCTGAAACTGCCTTCATTAATGAGCTCTGGTATAACCTGCAAAGATCTGTGTGCATGCACATACCCGACAGACCAATGCAGGTGTGTTGTAACCCAAGTAATTTCAAAAGTATGAAAGGGGTAGTAACAAGGTAGAAAAAATTGACCCATTAAGATTTCCCCAGCAAAATCTTCCAAAAAAATAATTTTACCTTCTCTCATGTGCATGTTTTCATGGAACAGGAAAAATTTTTATCTTAGGCACCAACATCAATTTAGATTATATTTCAGTATTACCTCCCAGTTGTTTCAAAACCAGAATTACTAAATATCCTTCCAAAAATATATATATTCTCTTGTACTTTTTAATCAAATAAAAAGAAGTGCAAGGAATATAATTCATTATAAAAGGCATTTCAGACCTATTTTAGCAGAGTTTGAATAATTGGAATTCTCTGATTTCCAAAGTGCTTTTCTAGGCTAATTATATGGCTTATTCTTATACAGTATACAGTAGCATTCTCACAAGCTTTTCATCATGTTATAATTTATAACATACAGAAGAAGTGAATAACCTGCCATGATGGATTTAACTTGTGGACTAACTATACAAACAAATGTCAGACACGTAAAACTGGCAATGTATTTAAGGAGGAACTTTGAACTTTACATCAAGTCTGGCTCAAGGTGATTAAAAGTAGTAAGTTTCGTATCTTGCTCACAGTTTGCAACAAAGTTTAGTAATTTCAGAAGCAGATATTGAAGCTTCTAAATCACCCTTTCTGAAAGGAAAGTGGGAGCCAACTGCTCCTGTTGCTGTAACTATGGATCGCTTGATTCTACTGTAAATGTGCTGGTCTCTGTTGAAACTAATGCTTTTTCTTAACAACTGAGAAATTCCAAGTGTACTGAATGCAATGATGTATCAGAGACTATACAGATGTGGTCTTTCATACGCAGGAAAACAACACTCTGAATGATCATTTAGAAATTCATCAGTCTGGTAGACCAGACTGCATGAAAATATTCTGAGATTTTACTGTTGGTAAGCAATATTAGATGAATCTAGCATACATCTGACAAATTTTAAATTAACATGTTATTTTTTTTCTGAAATATTTAGAAAACCCTGATGAACCAAAAAAAAAAACCAACTGAAAACCCCCCAAATCCAAAACCAAACAGCTGGACAGGCAGTACAAAAAAAGCAGCAATATATATTTGAAGGGAAAAAGTCGTGTGCTATCAACATTGGAAGTAAGAGGTGACAATTAAAGTAACCATAGAGGAAAAGAAAAACAGACTTTAAGAGTACATGCATTGAAATCATAACAGACTTTAAGAGTACATGCATTGAAATATTCCACCAAGAACAAAAAAATCAGGCAAACATGAGAAATAAGACACTTGAGTAGATCGGTATGTAAAGGGTAGTTATTTCTGTGACTCATTAAAAAGCTTCTTTTTATTGCTTGTGTTCACTGTTTATGCTGAAATAATTAAATCTAAACAAGACTTTGCTAGCAAAACCAGTTGTAGCTATCTCACATTTTCTGTTTAACTCCCATTTCCCTGCTGTTTATGCTAATTTGCACAGTGGATGGAACAGTTGGAGCACTCTAAATCCTTCTTTTGTATTTCTCTTGACTTTGATGAGCAAAATGGATATGCTAATCCCTTCTGCAGACACATGATTTCCTTCCTTTCTCCTTCTCTCTGAGATATTTGTTTTTCTGTTATCCAGCCTTTGTTCCCTGGTCCCAGTGAGGTTCATATGATGCTTTCCTTTTCCCAGGGCCCTAGGGTGAACGGAATTCCACAATCCAACAATTCATGAAATACAAGTGATACTGAGACAGGCAAGTGATCTATCAAAGTGGATTCCTACCTCCCCATCCTCTCCCTATGCCTATGGAACAAACAAACAAACAGTCATGAGTGTTCAGTATGGCAGAAGTAATCAGTCTAAAATACTGGCCTGAATTTTAGCCCAGCATTTCACATCATCCTTTTCCTTTGTTCAATATGATTCTGGCCACATATTTAAGATTGGAAAATGAATTGTCAATAATGATTCAGGAAATAATAAGTCACAGACCAAAAACAAGCTAAGAAAACTTTTATTTGGACATGAAGCAGATGCACTGGTACATCATGCAACATCCATGAAAATGTTGGAGGATTTTCATATTTAATGACTGTGAGAAGTAAGATGTCAAAGGCAGTTTATCCAGGTTCAAAAAGGGAGTGGACTTTGCTATGCACTGTAGTAAAATTCTTCATTCAGTGACCACAATCTGGAATACTAAATACTACTTTTATTTAGAAAATTAAAACAGATAAATTTGAATTAGGTAAAGGTACATATGTGCAGATAAAATGATATTGTTTGAAAAGACATATTTTAAATCCTAATTTTTTTTTAATTTGCAATAATACATTTTCCAAAGAATTTAGAGTGTCTGTAGAAGGAGTCACATCTACTTTGCAGTCACTTTTCCACAGTTAACTCAAAGAAATCAAACATTCATTTGCTTCCTCATACTAACATTAACAAGCTCATGAGGCATAGCATATTTTTGAAAAAAGGAATATTCATGGACCTCCCACTTCTGACCAAAACACAATTGTCTCTGTCACACAATAGGAGTGACCCTGTTTTGTTTATCTGACAGATGCATTTCTGGTCAGAGAATATGAAAAAGTTGGAGGAAACTGAACATGACTTTTTAAGAGGCTCTGTAACCCAACAGTTGAGCTTAATGTCACCATTACTGGAACACTCATGTATTATTTCCCCCTGATGTAGGACTGGGGTCTGGCCCAGGAGAAGGTGACCTTTTATTTCATTACTGTTGTTTTAGATGAGAATACATCAACATGTTAACATATTTTGCTTTAGTACTCTTACACTATAGCTTCCGACCAGGAGAATCTTTTAGCCAGGTCCCAAGGTGAAACAACAAAATGAACAAGTTATTTTGGGATTTCCCTGTCGCTCCTTTCAAAGCTGGACATATCTTGCTCTTGTTAAAAATAAATACTAGAATTTTCCAGAGCTGACACAGTAGACAGAAGACCTCTGCTTCTGTTCAGGCTGGCAGGCTGAGAAGCTGACAGGAGAGAAATTTGGTACAAGACCCAAGCTCTTTCTGAGAGTCAGGCAGGAATTTTCATTTTATGGAAAAAGTAGCATTTTTCTACATATTTTGTCTTATCATAAGCTCCTGGGGATGAAGCTATGAGGACCAAAAGAAAAGAAAGCAAACAAAAATTATAATGAGTGAATGTTGACAGTCTGGATCAAAGGCTCAGTGCTTTATAGTCAAAGTTTTGGAAAAACAAGAATAGGGTGACCCTGAGGCTTTGGCACTGAGTTCAAGAACACTCTTAGGAGTCATTGCACCTCCAAGAACTGAGAGAACTGAAATTGAAACAAAGCCCTCCCAAAAAACCAGGGGAATAAATTAATTCATTTACTAGTGCCAGAAATTATGCAGTGGGAATGCATTCTGACTAGGAAGGTGTTAGGCAATGGTCACAGCTGAGTATGGTTTCAGTTTAAGCAGTGCCTCAAAAACCACTGAATGTGATGGAACTCTCTATTAACTTCTGTGAGCTTTTAATCCAGCCCAAGTGAGTCAGGGAGCAAGATTTAAAGACAGCTGAGGAAGTTCTCAAGACAGTAACTTAGATTGCACAAGGCCAGAGGATCTGGAAAAACCCCAAGTGTCAGTGAAGGGACTGATTAGAGGACGTGAAGGCTCCCAAATGTCCTTTTGTCAGTCTCAGGAGTTTCATTATCTTCTGTGATAACAGGATTCAAAAAATGTAAGCAGTGATCTGAATCAGTTTCTAACTCAAGCACAAATTTTCTGTGAGCTTTTTAAAATGCTGGGTTTTGCTCAGCAGTACCAAAAGGCCTCTAAGTAGTCTTTCTTTTAATCTTTTTTGTTGTTGTTGTTGTTGAGTCTCTTGGGTTTCTAGCTGGTCTAGGATTGCTAGCATCAGGACTTCTGTCATCCTAGCTCAAAAGAATTGCCAAACACTAATTTCAGCATCAACTAAGGCACGTCCCCTACAGATACACCACTCAATCTCTGAATTCTTGTTCTGTAAGACATAAACCAAAACAAACAAAACTGTTTTCTTATTTGTGTGCTATGCAAACTATCATGCTTGTAAGCCTGTAAAACTCTTTATATAAAATATATCCTTTTTCAGATAAGTTTCTTAGCTCAAACAAAAAACAGAAATCCAATATTTGTAAGTTAGCATTTGCCTTCAATTAATTTTACTTACTTAGTGCTTCTGGAAAACAAGGCCAGAAAAGCATATTGTATTCTGACAGGCATACAGTATACCACTAAAATCAAGGTTAAGATCCAGACACAAAGTGGTTTGAACTTCATTAGTCTTATAAAATGAAAAAAGCAAATCTATGGACAAAAAAGATACAAATGTTTCAGGCCCTAGGTTGCAGTGTGCCTAAATCTAGTTTGTAGTGTAATTAATAATTATATGAATAAATTGTTACAGATAAGAATTTTCCTTCAATAAAGAATAAAAAAATGTGATCTTTTGCACAACTGAAAGCAATGAATATTGGACCTGCCTAGAGAGGATAGGTTTTGTAAATGAAAGAGATACATTGGAAGTGAGGCTTTAGCAGAATAAATCTTAAGGTATGCAGCACAGCAGAAAATGTCATACTTAAAAGTCAAATAATGTTAACAACTTGCAAATAGAACAGCATAAAGATTATCAGTAGCACTAAGAAGATGAATGACAAATTTTTGCTGCAGAAGGTACAGATGTTTGCTTTGTTGTCAGGAAGAAGCATACACAGGCATTGCAAGCAACTAGATCACTAAATTAAGGATTTAACTGAGGCTATTGATCTGAAGAAAGAGAAGACCAACAAGCAACAAGTGTTTTCGCTGTACTTACTGCCCTGATTCTTCATGGAAGAAGATGCTTTTGCAATGGAAAAGACAGTAAAAAAATAAATTCAAAATACCTGATTTAATGATTCAAGACCCTCATATTTTCATAGAAGCCATTCGTGCTAAACTCTGTCATCCAAGAGTGGTCATAATACTATAAGCCATTGCAGACTTGACTCAATTGCCAAGATAACATATGATACCTTGAGATATTTGGTATGTCCCACAACACCCTGACCTCTACATATCTGCTAACAGTTCTTGCTCTCCTACCCTTTGACCTATGGGCCAAACCTCGCCAAACATCTTGGATTCTTGCCATGAGGCATGTGGCTTAAAATTCTTGATGTGCTTTCAGTGTCTTCTGTAAATTTGGTTGAGTAGGATGACCTTATTGGAAAAAAAAAATAAAAATTGCTGTGGAAGTTCCTTAAAGCAAAGGGAATAAAGTTTCCTCAGCACACTGGTATGTCATACATGAATCTTACATCCCTCCAGATATACAGGAGAAGCTCTGTTGTTAATACTGGATGTTGACAATATTAGGAGGTATATTTCATCGAAGAGCTGTAAAAATGATGAAAATATTCAGAGGAATAGGTGTGTGATGTATAAATAATGATAACATAAAAGTACAGAATTAGGTAGGAATTGATACTAAAGAAAATACAATCAATTGGGAAAAGACATAGCTTGGCAGGCTAATATAGTAAAACTTTTTTCTGGTGTAATAGAGCACATTATATTACAGTGTATGCCCATCATTTGAAGCATACGATAGAAGTTCATATCTATTAAGAAATTGGCATTTTCTCTCAGAAGAAAAACTCTGGAAATAGTATATTATATGAGCATTGCTTCATCAGTACTTACAGAAATGTAAAGGGGGGGAAAGTACCTCTGAATACATGTCAGATAATACCTGTAGTAGCTGAAAATTCATTAAACATTATTACATATAGTAAGTCACAAAATAGAGATGTTACATATAGGAAAAAAAAATAATATATCACCCAATTTTCTTCAGCCTTGATTTTGGACACTGTATTTGTATTTGTAGGTTACCAGGTAACACAAAAAAGTTGTTTCCAGAATACAGCTGAGAGTGTTACTGGTATATTGGTAGAAGCAGTAAGAAATTTGAGAGGAAGGGGTAAAAAACTGTCATGTGAAATAAATGGCATTACCTTACAACAAATCTTTGTTTGACTTTGCAAAACTTCAGTTCCGCAAAATCATATATAAAGGTGTTTGAAGTCTGAGAAACTCCCTGGGCTGAGGTCTTCAGCTGAGGGTAGAAGCTGTACTACCTCCCACAACCCCAGAATGCCACTGCCATTGGTCAGGGTCTAATAGCACTGGCTCCTCATTCTGAGTAACTCCTTCCCATTTGAGACAGTGGAAGCTAAAGGTAAGTTTTGGCACTTCTCTCTTAGTTGAATTTTAAATGCTGGAAATACTAGTATTTGTTTGATTTTATCGTGCTTAATACTGATTGAAAGCTTGCAGATTGTGGAGGCTATTTATTTTTTCCTGGATATGTTTTAGTCCCTTCCTGTAAGAGGCGTACATAATCTTCATCAAAATATTTGATATTGCAGCTGCTGCAGATGCCAATATTTCTACAGTGCATTCCAATATATTACATGAAAGGGAAATAGAGACATGCAAACCCTGCAAATTAGGGCAGATACTATAGCCATGGGTAAACATTTTTTCTTTCTCCACAGATATTTGCTGGTTTTGTCTCTATATATGCAAAAATTAGTACTTACCAAGCCTTATACCCTTTAAAAATATTTTAATATTAGGACTTGTGACATGGAAACAATTTTACATAGTGAACAATATTTTATTTAAGAATTGCTTATTCAGAGGAAAAATTACACCATATATGTTAGTGCTGCATTTTGGGTTGATAGATAACATCCTTTACAGCTGAATCATCTGGAATAAATGACATGGAAAAGAAAAGCAAGACCAAACCAATTCTGTCAAAAATAGACAGCAGAAAACATAAAGACAGGCAAAAATGTGTTAATTCTAGCATACTTGTTTATTTCAGAGATTGATTGCATTTTTATTTTGTTTAATTTTTTAATTTTTTTTTAATAAAACAGAATATTTTTAGCAATATTGGAACTTAATACTGAAAGGCGAAATTCATCTAAGCTTTCTCAAAGAGAAGACCCAGTGACTCTAGTTTCTTCCAGCAGCCGCTGAAGTTTTTCTGAATAAAGAAAATGAGAGAAAAATGAATGTCTTGTGTTACTGACCATCCCCAGAGGAATTTCATATCCTCATGCCTAAACCAGCTTTATAAAGACCTCTTTTCACAAAGCTAAAATCCAGTTTGTTGCTCAGTACATACGTTAAAAAAAAAAAAAAAAAAACCCAAAAACCCTTATGTTTTTCTTATACTTTATTATAAGTAGTTACAAATTTGAAATTAAATATTTAAGAGTATGCATCATGACATCACATAAGGAGTACAGTTTATTAGACATACATTGCTCATTATTACTGTGCTTTTGGTAAAATTAATGTGAGCTGTAGACAAATTAAGGTGTAAGTAAAGAATGCTGAATAGAACCTTGAGTCAGGCATTTTATATGATAATAGTGAATGCATCACTTACAAGGAAAAGGGAATGCATAACACTAGTGCTCAAACCTAGCATGAATTTTCTACCATTTTACCTAATTCTTTAAATAGGTGATAATTCAATTTTATAGAACTTTAAATGGGTGATAATTCAATTTTGCAATTCTATTTTCCAAGGATAACAGGTGAATACACTGCACCACAATTTTTCACTGCTTTAAAAATGGTATCGATTGAATAATGAAGGAATTCGGAGTACTGGCTCTACTGTCCACGGGGCTATGGAGGACATTTATTATTTTTTATTTTTTGCCCAAGACCTTTGCAAAAGTATGGTCCAAATGTGCCACACCAATTAAAATACGTTCTGACAAAACAACTAATACGTGGAAAGTGTTTTGATTATGCTTATCTAGAGATAACAGAGTTTCTGTTGTTTTCTAATAGGTGTTGAGGGGGGTTGGTTGTTGGTGTGGGTTGGTTTTTGGGGGGGTGTTTTTGGTTTTGGTTTTGTTTGATTCCATTTAGGTTTTTTATAATGGAGGAGAGACATAATATTACATTGTTATACATTGCAGAAGATTATTTATTGTGATAAAGGCAAATAATGTAATAATTTACCTTTTCTCTAGTTTCTCAAAAGTTCATATGTAAGTGCAATGAAAATAGGTGAAGTTAGATGAAAGAGGAAAAAAACCGTTCAGATTCTTTCTCATTGAAGTCAGTTTATTTTTACACCAATAATATTCAACACGTCTTTTCTAAATTATATGACTATGAATACGGCCGAAGCATTCTGCAGAATTCTCAGATCCAGGGACTCTTAATGGAGAAAACCACTGAGTTACCATAAATAAATATGATTATTCATCAGAAATATTGTGGGTTTTATATATAAGTAACTGTATTTATGACATTAAATTGTCATAGATTCCTTGTCAATACCAGAGTACCTATAATCTGTGCATTTTCTTCTCTTTCAGAAAAGAAAACAGAATGCAGACCTTTGTAAATTTTTTTCTGGGATTTTTTATCTTTGAGTCTGTTGGAGCTGCTCCTATCAGTGATACCATAATTTATGATTCTGAGTTCTATGACATACCACTTGGAGAGCTGCCTCGTCCATTTGCCTATGATAAAAACAAGCTGTCTGACCAAGGAGAGGTAACTAGATCTTTATTCTGTCTTTCCAAAGTGCACAAATGCATTAGTTACAGATCAGTTTCTCTTTGCCATGAAAATACTTATCAGACAAATCTATTCATGTGGTTTCTATTGCCTTTGCAGTTCATTCACTTTTCCCTAACCTACAAACACAGCCAAAATATATCCTGATTGGGGTTTTATTTGTGGCAATCTTTAAGAATAGGTGAAAGGTAGCATGTTTTCCTCAGGTCTCCATGCAATTCCACAAATTCTGTTGGTGGTCATCATGGTGATTTCTCTGTCAGGGTGATGCATGGAGGCAGCTGAGACAGGATTTCCAGCATTTCCCATTAAATGAGGTTGTAAAACACTGTTTCCTTAGGTTTATGTTCAATACAAGTATTTCAGGCTGTAAATGCTAATGTTTTCTATTGCTGTAAGGAAAGTGGCAGAAGAAAGAAAAAAGAAAGGGAAAGCATTTGAATTTAAACACAGGAAAGTAAGAAAAATTGCTGAAGAAAAACTGTTGAAATTCTGATACAGTATGAGCTGGTAAGATATGTCACCTGTAGAAGCAAGGGACTCCACTTGTTGACTTCAATGCTCCCTTCCTCTTCTACAATCCTTTATTTCTTTACAATTACTAAAAGGCTACATGATTTTATTCTCACCCTGCTGATTAGACATTGGCACAATTTCCCCAAAGGTAATATAAGCACTCTGTGATTCAGAATTGTGTGTGATAGAAGTTGAGTCAAAAAAATAACATTTAAATAATATGGTATTTTCATTTTTATACTTAATATTTTAGTACTTTTTTCACATAAGGCATAATTAATGAAAATACAATCCTTGTGAGTACAGCAGGAGGGACAGGAGCTACTGTTTCATCAATGCGAGATAGAAATTAGATAACAGCTTTGAAATCAAAAGACAGAGTCAATTTAAAAATAATTATATTCCAAAACAGGAGAACTGTAGAGATGAAAATAATCTTAAAGTTAGCACTAAGATCAGAATCTTATAATTTGTAGGAAATATATTTTCAATGTCTAAGAGGGACTGAAAAGAACTTTGCTGTAAGGAACTTGCCTTGCCTTTGGCTTGTTTACTTTGTGCCACTCTTGTGCTCTTCTTGATCCTGCTTGAGTTTGCTTTCCTGATAAAGTCACTATCAATTTTAGTTGCTGTGCTCTATTTCACATTGCTTAATAAACCACAGTTTCTCTCTTTGCTCTTAGAAATGAAGCCTTTATCATTCCTACAGAAACTACTGCCTTCCCAAAAATGGGAGAAGTTATTTTGAATGTGCCTTATCACTGAGTTTTGTTATTCAAAGACATTTCTTAGTAATGCATTGAATGGTAGGTGGGATTCTCCTGTGCTTTGCTCTCTCTGTGAGGTCCTATAACACCAAAACATGGGGTGGCCCTTTCCAAATTTCGGAGTGAAGGATAAAGAAAGGCTTCGGTGTTCTTTTCTAGCTGAAAGGAATTTCAGGATGACTGATGTTACACCCAACAAGAAAAGATACAAGAAATCCCAGCACAGGTTGTTTTCTTTTTAGAAGGCACGGAATAGGCAGAGTCAGGGTACACCGGTTAGCTTCTTTTCCAGAGCAGGATTATCTTCCATTGCTGAGCTCTTCAGACAACCTTTTTAAAATTCATCAGGTGAAGTTCATCTATCACAGCAGTTGAACAGATTTTTGTTTTGCATGTGGATGGACCTCCCTGTGAGAACTTTTTTTTTGTAGATATTTAGCCAAAATCTTTTTTTTTTTAGCTTACATTCCTAATACCATGGACCACCCAAGAGAATCCTAAGCATTCATAGTTCCCCATATCCCCAGAGATATGAGTGGTCAGGGCTGTAGAAATCAAGAAAATTTTCTAGATATGTCAGTGCACTATTTGACAGGGCATGTCAGTCTTGCAAGTTATGTTTTAATCACTGCATATAATTGATGTCACTCAAGTTTTAAGCAGAATACATTTGATTTCTTGATTGTGGTTGTGACTTTACTGCTTAAAATCTTGTCATAATGACATGAACAACACAAGTGGGTCTATGTGTAAAATTCAATATTTATTCAAGGTCACAGGTTAGTTTTTATTATGCATAGTTTACATGATGAGCAATACCACAGAGACCCAGACAAACAGCAGGCCTTCAACAAATCTAGCCTGTGTGCAGTAACTCTTTAAGACTTGAATTTCCCTTTAGAGAGCTCTGAATCATGTCTTCAGGCTTCTGAAATGGTGGAGATAAGACTCAAATAGCATTTTCTGTTGTTGCTGTCTTCAGTGTAAGATTTTAAAATTCAGTTATGTGCAAATAGAAGTCATTCTGTTTAACTCCTTTTTAGACTCATTGCAAAATGCAAACTTTACCAAGGTTGTATATCCAACTGATTTGCAGAAGGTCCAGGACACTGAACAGTTCTAGTATTTCAGACACATTTAGTGTGCTCCTCCTGTTAATTTCAATGTGAATTAATCACTTGTGCACCTCAAGGAGTTAAACTAAAGCACCTGTGTCAGCATGTCCTTTCCCAGACCATTAGGTACTGTAATCACATGTTTGATGTATAATCACCAAAGTGAGGAAAGACCTAAAAATAATTAGAAAGGGATCCTTTCCACTCATTCTATCTGGTTAAAATTAGGCTTGGCATCCCAAGACCATGCTCCAAGACAAGTATGGTTCATTGTCTTGAGATACCTGTTGAAGTGGGCTGACCTTAGCTGGCTGCTTGTGACCATCAAGACACTTTCTCACTCCTCCTGAGACAGGGGAAGAAATAAGGTTAAAAACTTGCAAGTTGACATATAATTTAATGAAGAAAGACAAAGGTTGCATGCAGAAGCAAAGGGAAACAAAAGATTTATTCTCTACTTCCCATCAGCAGGTGAGGGCCAAACACTTCCGGGGAAGTAGGACTTGAGTATGTGTAGCTAGTGCTCCTGGTGACTAACACCTTAATAACAAAGCCCACCCCCTTGCTTCCTCCTTTCTTTCAGCTTTTATTGCTGACCAGATGCCATATGGAATATCCCTTTGCTCGGCTTGCATCCCCTGTCCTGCTTGTATCCCCTCCTGAGATCTTGACCACCTCTGCCCTACTGGGGAAAGGGAAATGTTGGAGAGACGGACATGGTGCTGTGCCAGTTCTACTCAGCAGTTGCGGAGCACTGGTGCATTATCAAAACCTTTCTAGCTGAAAACACAAAGCACAGCACTGAGGGATGCCATGGTGAAAGTCAATTCCATCCCAGCCTGACCCCATACAACTATCTTCCTCAAATAACTTTTGATGAACCACAGACATCTGTTTCAGACTCAGTATGAGAATTTCATCTTAGTACCATTAACTGAGAGTGACTGAGTCCAAGTTTGTGACGTCTTTGCTACTTCTTATACTCTGGAAGTATTGTTTCTTATATGTTCCTGAAAACATTTCTAGATAAGGGCTCTTGATATTCTGCCACTTGAAGTCTATTTCTGTCATAGATTCTAGAATGATCTTAAGGTTGGGAAAGGCTACTTAATGTATACATGGCATACTTTTTTAATGCAAATATTTGGGGAAAGTAATTGCAGTTGTAAATTACTTGTGAGAATTTTATTGAATCCTTAATCAAAGCTATGCATTGTCATGTGCTAGGTGACAGTATAGATTATAAAATCTGTGGTTTCCAAGATCCCAGGTTAGTGAGACACAGAAGACCTAGCTAATGTTTTGCATCCAAATGGAAATTATTACTGGAAAAATGTTAACTAATATATCAGTCAGAAATAAAGTGTGCTTCGAGACATTAAGACAGTAGTATCAACTCTTTCACAGATAATGGCTAAAAAAAGGCAGTGTAAAAGGAAAGCCTGTTATTAAGTGAAGAATTCCAGGGTCCTCAAGGAGAAAGATACAGCAAAGAAATGTCACCATAAATGTACAAGCTTTGTGTTGGATTTATCTTCTGACAGTAACAACAGTATAAACATGAGCTGAAGTATCTGCCCTTTTCTTTATGGTTCATTAGTATTTTGAATTAATATTTATATCATGCTAGGGTCCAGAGACCACAGTTAAGACTGAGTCTCCCAACTGCTCTGAAAATATACACAAAGAGAGATTTCCTTCTTTAAAATGAATAGAATCAAACCAGACTCTCACAGGAATTCTTATGTGACCTTCTCACTTTCCCCTCTTTGAAACTAAAACTTTGTTTGGAAAATGAGTGAGAAAAACTGATTTTGGGGAGAGATTGTTATGTACATCAGCTACTAATGCCCAATAAAATGGCACTGCTATTTTATCAGTGTCTGTTAAATATAATCAGTCAATTTTTCTTTAGGTAGGAAAAACTAAGTTAGAAAGATAAGAAGTAACAATATAGGAGCATCAGAAAAATATTTTCATTGCTAAGATAGGCTATCAGTGAGGCTGAAAAGCAAAGGAGCAGTCAAATGACATTGGTTTGCCTAGCACTGAATAAGCAGAAAAGCAAGGGAGTTAAATACAGGTGGGTCTGAGTCTGCTTACACAAAAGAAGTGAGCTGTAAACTATGATTCACAAAATATTTAGAAACAAAGTGAAAGTCTAATATTTGATGCATTTTGATTAACATTAGTTCATAGCTTGTTAAATTTGAATCAAACTAATAATAGGACATTTTGGCGCCTGCACAAAGCTCAGAACTTGAGTTTCACAAAGACATTTGCTCATGTCTGTGTGCATACACACAAACCATCTCTCCTGTTGGCATAACACACACAAAGAGGAGCTACACTTGAACAAGAACTCACTCTTGCCATTCTGCAGAGTTGAGAGAGGCTTACATTGCTGTTCCTATCTTTGTCATAGGCATCTGATTAAATAAGAGACTTCAAAGCGGATATACAATGACTTTTCAGAACATCATATACCTTTTAAAGAAACCCTATTAATTGGTACAAATAATGTACAAGTCAGATAGCCACATACTTGATAAGCAAATCAAACTTATCATTTGAAGCTTTATCCCCAAATAGGAATTTTTCTCATTTTTCAGAAAGGTTTTGACTACAGCTCTTGTTATTCACTTGTCTGCAGGGTCTAACTATTCTATTCCTTTTTAATATAGAACAATAGAAGAAAAGAAGTCTTTAAATGTGAAATTCAAGAATAAGTATAGGCCACTTTTGGAAAGGAAAACAAACCTCTGTGCCTGTGGCAAGGGGATAAGAAATAGATGATTTTATGGTCCCATTCAACCCAAACCATTCTGCGATTCTATGAATAACTTCTACCATAATTAGACATTTTCTCGTAAGCCTTTGGTAGTTTCAGAACAGCTATGGGAGAAACCAGTTCCTTTTGATGGGTCATTGTGAGGAACAACTGTCCCTTCAAGATTAAAATGCCTCTTTCTAAGTTTTGAATTTTTATTTGTGTAACAAATATATTTTTTGCAGTAAAAGAAACACTGAAACAGAACACACTTCACATTCTCCTGTGGATTTAAAATTATCACATGTAATACATCAGCTTTGATCCTAAAAGATGTAGATATAAAATAGACACATAAAAAAGACATATAAAATAAACTCCTGAGCCTTTCCTAGACTTTTGTTTGTCTGACCTCCTTTACTGCCAGTGGTGAGATACAGATACCCAAGGAGCCAGCCCTAACAGGAATTTCTGTAGCCAATATCTGGAGCTGCTTTTCAAAAGTTTTGTCTCATTCTGTACTGACTATGAAGTGATCCTAATATAAACTAAATTCCCAGCTTATGGATGGCAAGTTGCAAGTTGGATTTTACCAATTACATTTTTATCACTCACTGAGGTGTTCTGATTTCTGCATTCTTGACTATTGTAACTTCCTGGTCTGAAAGTGCCTCTGAATTGGCCAACCACACTAAGAACTTCCATTAGAAAATGGAGTCACATTGGATAAATATAGGACAGAGAAAAATGTAGGTTCTCCATGCAATCTTAAGAAAGATATCAACTATCTTTTGGCATGCCCTGGGACCAATATGCACTGGCATTCTCTAAATCTCTTGATTGGTTCCAAAGACAGAGTAGGGTAACTATTAACCACATAGATTTCAAAACATAGGTGATGTGATACCCCTTCAGTTTTTTCTTATGTCACATATTAAAACTATCTTGGAAGGCAGATTATTATTTGAAGACTTGTAGCTACTGGTAAAGAGAAACATACTTTATTGTGTTTCTCTACAATATTTTTCCAGCTTTGTGATTTTTCACAAAGCGTATTTCTTAAACTATCAAATGAAATACAAGTCCACTCCCTGCCTAATTCCAGGCTCCCTCCAAAAAAACCTATGGAAAATAATGCCATTAAGTGATATACAATAATTTATGTTTCAATTTTTATTTTTTTAGTAAAGTCTATTTGCCAAAAATAAACAAACATCTGGAAGATGAGAGATTATTCTGTACAGTATATAGTCCAAGAAACGTCTTTGTCTTGTTACAATCTCGCATGATTTATCAACGTTGTAAAAGATACAAAGCTGCACAGATCAGATGACCAATAATGGGAAACAGACTTTTACCTTTAGGTCACTGGTCAAAGTCCAGGTTATGTACAGCAAGAAAATACTGCTCATGCTCTGGGTCTGGTATGTAAAACACATATATCAGTGAACACTTACTCTGTTACCAGTATAAAAATTGCAACATCATTAAGTTAACATCAATAATTTTTATTTTCTTATGACATTCACAACTGCAGGAGATTCAATAGATAATGCTCACTACTTGGAACAGTTTCCCAAACCCCAGACTTAGTGCATTTGCAGGGAAACTGCTGGGAGACTTTCAACTGGGTATCTACAAATCTAGGTAACATCCTACAGTAAGAGATAACAGTGTAGAGATGGAAGTGTTAGAGGTTAACATCTCTGCTTTGCTACCTAGCAGCTACAGTGACTAATCGATTAAGAACCCTCAGAAAGCTTAAAGTAAATCACAAATCCCAAGATAGTAAGTTCCATAAAATATGTCCCAAATATGCAGAGACGTGGCAGGCAGTGTAGACAACCCAAATCCCCTAACAAGTGAAAGGAAAATTAACTTTGGTCAGAAGCCTATTTACAAAGTCTATCTTGAAAATACTCTTCTCCAGAATATTACTTTCAGTAGAACAAAAGTTGCATATAAAGACATTAACAGATCTTAAGATCTCCAGATATAACTCCAAAGTTCTCAAGAGGGATTCTTATCTGATTTCCATAAATCTGGTGAAGAAGTAGACAGCATGTGCAAGAACTTTAGCTCTGTACTAACCTGGGTCAATAGAAGTCTGGAATGTATCTTTCCCTCTAGGCTTCCTCCATTCAGAGAACAGCTGTCCCATTTCCTTTGTTCCCAAAGCCTTCTTTTGATTTGTCCCCAAGTCCATTCCTCGTTAAGCTGTCTACTGTCAGTGCTGCAGATGGTAACATTGCGTATTTGCCTTCACAAAATGACAAGGTACGTCCTTACTCTTATTTGCATCAACTCAAGTTACTCTGTTCAGCTGAAGGTCATCTGGCTCATTTGATTACCTTGCATTTTGTGAGGTTATGACCTTGGTAACTGTATTAGGGCATTTTTATCCATAAACTCTAACTAGTAATAGTATCTGTGGCTTAGTAGAATAGAACTAAAGAATATACAGAAAACCTAAAATGTTCTTAGTCAAAATCTGAGCCTGTGTAGTTCAGAGTACTTACTGGTTTTCTATTGCTTTCATGTTCTCTGTCTTCAGTGAAACTAATTAATACAAAATATTTTAACCTATTGCCATTATATAACCTAAACCAAATTATTTGTGTACAAAAAAAAAAAAAAGTTTTTAGGTAGTTATTTAGATGTTCTAAGGCAATCCAGGATCATAATGCTTAATATTGCTTGTAATGATATATAGCTATGCTGCAAGACAGTCTATTATGTGATGTAAAGTGGGTTTTTTCCAAAATTTTCACAGTTCGTAGAATCATAAAATTATTTGGGTTAGAAGGAACCAAGATCTACTTCCAACCCCCCTGCCATGGGCAGGAACACTTTCAACTAGCCCAGGTTGCCCAAAGCCCCATCCAAACTTTCTTTGAGCAAGGGAATCCGTAACTTCTCTGGGAAATCATTTCCAATGCCCCAGCACACTCACAGTAAAGAATTTGATAATATATAAAAGTTTCACCTTCAAGTCATCCCCCCTTATCCTATCACTACATGTCCTTCTAAAAAGTCTCTCCCCAGCTTTCTTGTAGGTCCCCTTTAGGTACTGAAAATCTACTATAAGGTCCTCCTAGAACATTCTTTTCTCTGGACTGAACAACCCCAACTCTCTCAGCCTGTCTTCATCTTCTTGGCCCTCCTCTGGACTTGCTCCCACAGGCCCATGTCCTCCTAGTGCTGGAGACTCCAGAGCTGGATGTAGCGCTGCAGGTGGGGTTTTACAAGAACTGAGTAGAAGGGCAGAATCATATCCCTTGAGCTGCTGGTTACATATGAAATATATATATACATACAAAGGGATCCAGATGAAGATCAAATACAGCGAAGCTTTACCTGTGCTTGGAATCCAAATGTCAGGTGTTTTAGTTCCTTTAACTTCTATAGCCTACATACAAAATCAAATTTTAAAAATTCTAACTATTTGGCCAGTCTGGATGCAATTACTTTTTACCTGTCTTTTACAATTAGAATTTATGAACGCCGCTGTGATTGATTTCAACTGGTACTTCATGGACACAGCAAATAAAGCAGTAGCTGTGGGATGGTCTCAAAAAAGGAGACGCTTGGTCAGGTGAAAGACTTGGGATTCAGTAGTTTTGCAGTGGTGTTGTCCTAGAAAGCTGCAGTGGATGACAACTGAAGCATAATTTTGGGCTTTGGTGCCTTTGCACTTGGAATAATGATACTGTGACAAAATTCCTATATTTGGCTGTGCCTTAGAAAAAGATAAGGAGTACTAACTGCAGCACAGGGGTGCTGCACCCACAGATTTAAATGCATTACCTACATTTTTAACAGCACCTCAGACGTGCAAACCCTATTATGAGATCAATTAATTGTTTTGGATTTAAAGAATAAAGAGTGGACTTTCAAACGGGCACCGGCTCAGTTGAACAATGTTATTACATGTGGGGAAATGAAGATACAGTGGGAAAGTAACTTGCATAAGATCACACAACTATGTCTGGGAGATTACAGAAAACAGCTCTGCCTCTTTGCTAACATAGATCCCTCTGCAACAAGCCTGGCAAGTCTGTAATACTCTTTATAAGCCGTGACGTAATACAAGAAAAATGCTACATCTTAATTTTTATCCTCAACTGTCATAGAGAAAAATCAACAGAATGCATTATTAGAATTAAAGTTAACTTGACAAAATTTACTGCTTTGACTAATTATGTTGAGTGAAGGACAAAAATAATAAGTTTTCTAGTTCCACACAAGGACCTTCCAAATTTTATAAGTGTTTTAAAACCAAGGTTTTATCCAATATTTTTATCTATATGATTTTTTTCATATTACATAACACAGCCACTAATAAACATAGTTCACCAGAATCTTTAATGTATGAGAAAGTTATATGTGAAGTCACAGTTCAGAATTATTTAGAAATATTTTTAAATCGTGTTAGTGTTTTAAGCACTCTGCACAGCTATATTGGAATTGGATTTATGATAGTACAATTTACAATTTTATGGTAAATTACTTGCACCTGTTTGATATTTCACAGAAAATTTTCCTTTTTTTTCACACACAGTTTATCAATTTTTTATCACAAATCTAATTTATCTTTAAATAAATATGGAAAAATAATTTTGCTAGTATATACTCTCAGTAATGAAGTATATGCATGTGTGCATACATAAAAAACATTCAAAACACTGAGATAAAAAGTGAACAAGTATGCTGGATTTTCATGTATTGTTTATATATCATCAGAATTCATTATAACTCCTGGATAAAATGCAGCTCAAGCACTACACTTCAGAAAATATGTGACCTCTAGTGGGAGAATATGAATAACTGGAAGAGAAAGAGCTTCCAAGGGAAGTAAACAGTAACATTTCCTTTTAATTTTTCCTAGACAGATATTGGGACAGAACTACCTTCTGTAATTCAAGAGATTTATTCTTCTGCACCATTGACAGAAGAAACTGAGGATGAAGCATCAACACCAAAATTAATTGATGGGTCTTCAGCACAGGGGTCAGGGGTTCTTGGACCTCAGACTCAAGATGGTTAGTACGAAAGTGAAATTTTTTTGTGTGTAGCTTTGATTTTGAGCAAGCCCATTTTATTTTCTTTTTTTTACTGAAAATTAAGTACATAATTTCTGCATGTCTCTTGCTGAAGAAAGATACACCGTACCTATCTTGAATTCTCCAAAGTCAGATAGCTGCCTAGTCAAAAGGTTTCCATACTATTTAACCATGAAAACAACTGTGCCAGTGAAGATTTACAGCTTGAAAATTTGCTGATGGTTGGCAATGCTACCAGTACTTGTTTTTCTGTCTTTTATTTCAATATCATTATCAACTGTCTTTACTTATAATGATTTGCTATGTTTTTTATAAATGTATTCATATAAAGTATAACTGAAACGTTGAAGAATTTTTGACCATGAAAACCATAAACTGAAAAACTTAAGGAAACGGAGCTACTTAGAACTTTTTTGTGCAAATGATTTTCAGTTCTTCTGACTATCTATAGTGAAATAAGAACTTTATAAATCTTGCAGGGGAATGAAAATTTCAAAACATAATCTGTGCCTCTCCCACATGAATTTTGCACTGCTAATTTTTGGCATTTGTCAGAAGTTCCTCTAAATTATAGTAGGTAAAGCTCACTACAGTTATCCATTGCTGTGAGAGATCTTTGTGTTGTATGGTGATCAACACACAGTAACAAGAAAATCCTACTTTTTCCTATGCTCAACACTACAGCTGAGTGCCATAGAAGAAAAATGAAATGAAAAAAAACCCCAACAAACCCAAACATAAACCCCAGAGTTCTGCTTCCAAAATTGTGTATTCAGTGAAGTTAATAATTCATAGTCTTATTTTGGTACATACTATAAGTGAGCTTGACAAGGTAAAAATATACACTGTCAAAATAAAAATGGAATGAGAACTTCCCAGGACATTTCAGAAAAAAAGCAAAAAAAAAAGGCCTATACTTTTCTTCCAATTTTGAAAATTACAAGATGTTACAATATGTCCTGTAAATATTACATATGATGAATCTTGTATCTGTCAATATTTTTGAGTATTGAATGAAAATCAAGCAGTGAATCAACTAAAGAAATGCTCAAGACAGCAATATATCAGATTTCTCTTGTGTCTTCCTTTTTTTAGCAACACATTTTCCTATCAGATGTTGCTGCTATTGGCCTGGTACTGAATAGAAGACTACAAGGCTCAGTAACATTAGGCCAAGCTCATTTTTCTTGCTGATATCTTTTTGAATCTTTCCCCTACTTCTGTTTTTTTTCAGTGTCCGCCAGACATAGGAAAAATACCACTCCTCCAAGATCAAAAATAGGACAGGGTGGAACCCTTTCCCCATACTGTGGGACTATATTGCAATATTACGAAAAAATATCAGCAATCCTTAACTCTATATTTATTTAGGCCAGGATTTGCTGGAATAGTTCAAGATGTGATTTTTTTTTTTCCCTATGTCAGAACTCTTGTCTGCAGCCAATTTAATCTGTCCTGTGGAGAAAGTTAGGGAAAGCATTGTATTCCTAGATGTCCAAGTAGGGATTATCACATAAATAAAAAAGAGTACTCTGGTTACTGATTCTTTAATCTTGCCTCAAAAGGCACCTCAATAACCTACAGGTAATTGGGGCAGATTAAGAAGGCACATCTCTCATGTAGACACGTCTGATCTGGAGGAAAAACTAATCAGTGAGAAAAACATTTTCATATTCCTGAATTATCCTACTATTCAATAGCACATAGTATATATCCTACAAGAGCAAGCAACCCCATCTGCTACAAGGAGAAGGAAAATATGAAACAGAAAAGTATTTCTATGGGATTAAAAGCTGATAAACAGATATGCTGATTTATACTCATAATCAAGGAAAGGATTTATCAAAAAGTCAGTGTTACAATCCTGTTACTAAAATTGTTAGAGGGACACCTCTGCCTGAATTAAGGTGCAAACAAGACCATATGTCAGAGTCAGTAAGAGCAATTTTATTTAATAGTAAATGTGAGGGAGAGAGAGAGAGGTAGAAAGAAATATAAAAAGGGAAGGGGAGGAGAGAAAGAGTGACAGAGAGACATATTAAGTAGAAAATAGCATTCCTCCATCTAGATTGAAGGATACACCTGCTAGCTTAAGGGGAAGTCAACTTCTGGCTGATTGCTGTCACCAAATATTCTATCATAGACTGAGAAACAGTTTATTAGAACAAGTTAATTGCTCTTCTAGACACAGGAGAAAAAGAAATTGATTTTAAAAATAATTTAATCACTTTACTGTTGCAATTGTAGGATTTGGTGATCAAAGCAGAATGGGTAGTGAACTTTACCATAGACCAAATCTGATCATTAAGTGCTTATGTGAACATCGTATTGTAGTAATTTATACATGATTTTTATACATGTCTTTTCTAACAAAGTGTTTTCTTTTAAATTCCTTGATAGGTCTTCCCACTTGCCTTTTGTGTACATGCCTAGGGACCACAGTCTACTGTGATGATCGTGAGCTTGATGCTGTTCCACCATTGCCTAAGAAAACCACATATTTCTATTCACGCTATAACAGAATCAAGAAGATCAACAGAAATGACTTTGCTAACTTAAGTATGGATAGAAGTATTATTGAAATCAGCTTTAATTTTGGTTATTTCTGGCTCATAACAACCAAAAATATAGTGATATTTTTTAATATAATATTTGATTATGGTAAATTTTACACATAAATGCACATGCATTTTGCTGCATTGGAGCATAAAGGTCCATACCTTAGATGCAGATTCTCTGTCAAACTTTTGAATTATTATAAATAACAATGATCATTGATCTTTTTGAAGGTACTTGCAATCATCTTTAGAAAAAAAAAATAAGCCCCCACAAATATTCAATTTAATTTAGTTGTTTTTTTTTTTTTAATTGGAAAAAGTGCTTGAGTGTATTTTATAAAGAAGTCAATGAATCAAAATTCTTCCATACAAAAAAAGTGTTGAAATAAAGAAATGTGAAACAAGATAATAGAAAATATGTTTATTTCCCTTTAAGTGTCATTTTTCCAAAATATAATAATTTATAAGGTTCCCAAAACACATCAAAACTCAAATTTGAAGTCTTTCACTGAAAGATGTATAAAGAATGACACAGGCAGGTTTTTTCTTTAAATTTCAGGAAAAACACTCTTATAAGTCTTTTGTATCTTATTTCTCTGCCAGACCATTTAAAGAGGATTGATTTGACTGCAAACTTCATAACAGATATCCACAAGGATGCCTTCCAAAGATTGCCCCAACTTCAGGAGTTGGTGCTTCGTGACAATAGGATAAGGCAACTCCCTGAGTTACCATCTACCTTAACGTTCATTGATGTTAGTAAGAACAGGCTTGGTCGCAGAGGGATACCAAATGAGGCATTTAAAGTAAGTTTGGGTGTGATGGGAAAATCTTTCCTTCCTCTCTCCAGAGGATGTGGTTAGAAATGCAGCCTATTCTCATAAGAGAGATGCTCCATTCTCCTAATCATCTTTGTAGCACTCAAATGGACCTGCTCAAGGAGCTCCATGTCTCTTGTCCTGAGGAGCCCAGAACTAGGCACAGCACTCCAGATGTGCCTAACCAGGGCTAAGTTGAGGGGCAGGATCACCTCTCTTGACCTGCTGGAAAGGCTCTTCCTAATGTATCCCAGGACTCCCATTGGCCTTGTTGGCCACAAAGGCACTGGTGGCTCATGGCCAGCTTGTCATCTACCAGGATCCCCAGGTTCTTCTCTGTAGAGGTGCTTTCCAGCAGATTGGCCCCGAGCCTGTACTGCTGTGTGGTATTATTATTTACCAGGTGTAGGACCCTGCCTTTGCCTTTGTTGAATTGCAGAGTGTACTTCTCGGCCCGTCTCTGCAGCCTGTTGGGGTCCTTCTGGAGGGCTGCACAGCACTCTGGGGTATTGGCTACTCCTCCCAGCTTTTTGTTATCAGTGAACCTGCTGAGGAGGTATCTGTCCCTCCACCCAAGTCACTGATGAACATGGTAAAGAATACTGGGCCCAGCACTGAACCATGAGGGACAGCCTTAGTCGCAGAACATCCACCAGCCTGTGCCATTGATTATGTCTTTCTGGGATCTGCCATTCAGTCAGTTCTCAATCCACCTCACTCTCCACTCTTCCCGTCCACACTTCCTGAGTTTGCTAAGAGTATCCTATGAGAGAAAGTGTCGAAAGCCTTGCTGAAGTCAGGGTAGAAAATATCCAGTGTTCTCCCTCATCTGTTGTGGTACCTTTTTCATTTTAGGAGGAAATCAGGGGGATCAAGCATGATTTACCTTTAGTGAATCCATGCTGGCTACTCCTGGTCACCTTCTTGCCAGCCCTGGGGATCAAGATGGCCTCTGGAATGAGGCACTCCATCACCTTTCAGGGACTGAAGTGAAGCTGACTGGATGGTAGTTCTCTAGATCCTCCTTGCCCTGTTTGTAGATAGGGGTGACACTGGCTTACCTCCAGTCCTCAGGCACTTCTCCTGAACCCTGTGACCTTTCAAAGACCACTGTGAGCAGCCTAGCTGTGGCCTCAGCCAGATCTCTTTGCACTCATTCCTCCAACAAGTCAAGGGAGAAAATTATTTACCTTTTGAAATGGAATGAGAAATGTGTTTTTAACTGAGACATTTCTTATACAGTTATAATTTGCTTCAACACAACACACTTCTGCAAAATTGAGTAGCCTTGTCACAAAAGAAAGGAAACAACATCATCATTAAAATTACATCTTTAATAATGCTGTAGATATTTGAAAAACATTTTTCCCCTTCATTTTAATCCAAATATCTAACCCTTATCAGCAACATTCTCAGTCTATGCAAATCAAAGTTCATAACTGTCTTTGAATTTCTGTCTTTTCACCATATCATGCAGAAACAAAATATTTTGCTATCCAGGGGTGTTCATTGCAGTGATAGATTTCAAACTTATATTTGAAAATCTCTGGCAAGTGTCTGACATTCCCCCCTGTTTTACCCATCTTCCTCTAGAATCTGGATGAACTGCAGCATCTTTATATTGCTGACAATAACTTGGATCACATTCCATTGCCGCTCCCTGAAAGCCTCCAAGCTCTTCATCTTCAGGTAGGCTACAAAAGAAATGGTTCCTTATATCATTCTCAAATAGTATGCCCTACTGGGAAGGGCAAACATTTGTCTTGTAGTGCTTCTTCTTTTTATCCAAAAGTATTCTTACTTGACTAAGAAAGCTATGGGAAACATAAAAATATCTAGCAATTGCAGTCCTTCAAAGAAGTAAAATTTAGCTCAGCTAATTTTCAGAATTTGTAATACAATATTTTTCAAAATTCAAATTCTAGAATAATTCTTATCTAATAGTTTCTTTCTGAATTCTTCCTTTTAACCTTTTCCAGCTCTGCTTCTTTCCCTTTATCTTCCCTTGTACCAATTTGGTACAGTTTGGTACAATTCACAGTTTTGTTTATCAGATTTTTTATTTATTACATCATACAGAAAAAAACTTTCAGTAAGCAATGTAATGTACCTCATATTATTTAACCTCTATCTTTCAGTAGGTAAATTTATTGAATCTCTCTGCCTGCTAGCTGACTCGTTTTTCACCTGTTTGTGCCTGTAAATTAAATATTCGGTGCTATGTGCTACAGAAAAATGTTAGTGACCTCGGCTTTTTCCACACCAATTTTTGACTAGCAAAGGAATGGAGAAGGGAAGAATTTTCAGACAGGTGTCATTTTAGATGATGAAATTTTTAGTCCCAGTTTCCTGACAATGTTGTATTCCAGCAATTCATTGTTGAGAACAGTTCACTTCAAGAACGGAAGTTCAGTGAATATAAGGCATGTAAGAGCAATTTAAATAGAAGGAATAAAACCAAAAGCATTCAATTTTCCCAGATGCTAATGGATGTGAGTTAAACTAATGTGAGAGGGCCTCGGGGAAAGAGACTGTCACAGATCAAATTTGAGTTGTACCTTTGCAGGTTGAGGCAGATTAAGATGTCAGGATAATAATTATGTTTCTACAATTTTTGGACTGGCCTATCGTGGATGAAATTTGTTTTAATATGGCTCTTCACTACGATCTGGAAATGAAAATGCTCTATACTTCTACGGCGCTCCTCCTTCAAAGCCTGTCTCTGCTACATGGTTTGAGTTACTTAGTTTTGAAGCTTTGCACTGGCCAAGAAATTTTCCCCTGCTTGGAAGATTTCTCTGTTGATGACTGGCTGCCACAATCCGGACCCTTGAGTTCAAGCAAGTATCTCTCTAGACACTGAAGATACATCCATAAATGGTGTTTCAGAGTAAAAAAATACTGTCTGGTAAGTATTCTGATAGATTCTTTTCTGTTTGCTTGTTTTCTTTCAGAACAACAACATTCAAGAGATGCATGAAGATACCTTCTGCAAAATGAGAGATTTTACTTATGTGCGTAGGGCTCTTGAAGACATCAGACTGGATGGTAATCCCATCAACCTGAGCAAAACACCTTATGCATACATGTGTCTACCCCGTTTGCCAGTTGGTAACCTCATCTAAGTTTGACAGCAGCCAAGACTGTCATGCGCTGGAAGAATCTCTAAAGACAAATCATTAACTCACTGTTACATTAACCTAAATTAATTTTTACAAATATCATTGATTTGGGAAATATTTCTGTTAATATTGAAATTGATTACTGAGATACTGAGATTATGAAATGCTAAAAGACAAATTTATTATCTACTCAACTGCAAGTTATTTAGCAATATCAAGAAAAATACTTTACTACAAAAACAGTGCAAATTTTTTTGGTGAATTGTTCAGATCTAATGTATGAATTCGAAATTTAAATAATTTTACATATAAAGTCTAACTATTACTTGGTAAATAAAGAAATAACAATAAAATATGTGTACACAATTGATTATTTATTAGCTTTTGTTTTAATTAAATATTATTCTTTCAGAGATACATCCATTTTTCCACTTCTGTCCTTAAAGGTCCCTTTATTTTGGAAAAATACCAGCAATATTCCAAAAAACATGTTTTCTTCAGAAAACAGACTCTTTCCTTGAATCAATAATGAAATACAGAGCTCAAGTCTCAAGTATCAGATTACTCTCCCATAATCTATTTATATTTTTGCAGCACTAATTTATCTTTAATGCTGATGAGACCCAAAGCTGTTTTCTGTATCTTTCATAAACTTGCCCGACAGATTATGTGGTAATAAAAATCTCACATAATATAAATTATTTGAGAAATACTAGATTTTATTCTGCATAGAAAATGGGAAAAAAAGAAAAACAACAAACCAAATAAAAACCTCCCTCTGATATATCTACATAGACAAAATTTTGCAGCTCAATACACTAAGGACCAGGATTCAGAGACCAAAGTCACAAATCACCTTGTGGAGCAAAATTGCCAATTACTTGATTCACAGGAAAAAAAAAAAAAAAAAACCAACCAAACAAACAAAAAACCCCTCTGCTTTACTGTTTAACAGACTTTCCAGGTAAAGATTTAAAAAGATTTCTCTTGGGATAGTTCGAATAACTCTTCTCCTTCAGTGGAGGTGATTTAATACATATTTCTAGAGAGAAAGCCCCCCGGAAAGATCCACTAGATACAGCATAAGTACCTGCTCATTCTGTTCTATGGTGACAAGCAGCAAATAACATCTGCATATCTTCAGTGATAAAGGTTTGATGAAAGAACTTGGCAAAAAAA
>WBMY01015339.1:505123-553605 GCA_013397315.1 Donacobius atricapilla | reverse complement strand
AAAAAAATCCCTTTACACATAACAAATCAACCTAGACAATCTGGTATTTGTTCAGTGTCTAGGTTCCCTTTCATCTAGCTGAACATATACTCTCATTTAAAATGTAAATGAAAAATTTCTGTTGGGCCAGGCAACAGAAACTGTTCACAGAGACCTCATTGCCACTTTCTAGAAGTGAACACACATAGAACATCAGACAGACTAAAGTCAGCATGGTTTGAGCTGGGAGGAAGGAGGTGAGGATATGGACTGGTATGATGAAGCAAGAGAGGAAGTGAACAGTGTTCACTGAGCAGAGACATCACTCTTGTTTTCTCCTGTCTTGCTCAAAGGCAGAGGGAAAGCAGCAAAGTTCCAAAAGTCTTAGACCCCAGCTGCATTTGGTTTTATTGTCAAGCAACTCTATCCTTTCCTTTCCATCCACCTACCACCTCTCATGCCATCATCAGCTCATCATGTTCCCAGAACACCTGCTCTGGAAAAGATAAAAATTCAAAAGTAGAGGGGGAGATGAGGGAGAGCACTAAAGCCCCTTCCACATTTGCTGCAGTAGGTTGAACTAACCCCTGAGCTCTTGTACATAGGTCAAACTCCACACCATTGTGATGGTTCTGCTGCCCATAGCACATCTGCTTCAGGGAAGACGCATTTCTGTTGGAGAGGGCAAACCTTGCTAATCATGAAGAGTATTGTGCACCTCAATTATACAAAGGAATATGGATGTTCAGATGTCTGGTCCCCAAGCATTTTCTATGGTGCAAAACTGTAATGTCAAGACTGTTTTGCAAGATACTCTCAGATAAAGGTCAGCAAGAAAAGGATATACAGTAAATAAAAACCAGCCATTGTGCTCCAGAAGTCAAGAAATGCTAAATGGAATATAATCTCTCTAAACTTTGCCTTGCAAGAAACCTCCAAAATCACAGACCAGAGCTCCCTCTCTTGTGCAGTGGTAAACTGTACTAATCTAATGCAGACCTTATTCAATTGTGGAAATCTAGCCAGGGAGTTCACAGGTTTTGTGTGCATGTTTTCCGTTTTTTGTGTGTGTGCTTTCCTACTGCATTAGGAGGTTATCAGAGGTAAAACAGTTGCTGCTCTTCCCACTTCTGATAACAGTTCAGAGGTTAGCAGCAACAATGCCACAGTTACACGTTTAAATCATGTATGGGCCAATGTGGTACAGCTTTCTAGCATTCCTGCCCAGACACATACCAAAGTCATGGAAGTGAACAGAGCCCTGTCTCTTCAGGGGTAATTTCTGCCACTTGGCCTCTACTGAGAAGACAATGTTCTTAGAATAACTCCTGTTAGTGAATCACAAAAGTTCAACCAGTGCTGATCTTCAAAGAAAAGATTGCTATTACATTTGATATATTTTATCTTTAGTGGAGCAGTTGTGTGCTTGACATCTTTTAAGAACGTCTGCAAGGAGTATCACAGGAGAAATTAAGATCTTGTAAATAATATTTTGGCTTGGGGAATTGAACGGTGCTGGGAGAACATGAGGTACATGAAACAGCAGAGCTATCGTACCCTTGAGATCTTCTTGGTAAATCCTGTTAACTTAAGCTTTTTGGAGTGATGCAGCTATTTCTGCTGTTGGGTTCTGGAGCTGGGAAACATACAGGGTTATCTCAGCAGCACCATCCATTGACCAGTACAAATATTCCTTCAGCCACAGAGTCGACTTGGGAGACCCATGAGAATCTCAACCATGTAATTACTTTAAGTTACAAAGAGTTTATGTTAAATGTCTAGTTTCTATTAAGGACCTCACCTGAAAGTAAATCCATGAAGACATGTTCTGCAGAAAGGCTGAAGCTATTGGTATTCAACAAGGAGACAAGTAGTGACATTAAATCAAACTCATAATTGTGAGGATTAAGCTACATGTCTAAAAGACTTTTCCTGATGCAATGAAAATGAAGTAGCAATGCAGTTTGAAAGAAGTTGTATTTGCTTAGTCAGTATAGCTCGCCAGTAAGCACCTTTGATACCTCACTCAAAACTGATCACAGATAAGAGACCATTATTAGCTAAATGGGCTGCTAGATAAATCTTTGATTTGAGAGGATCCCCAAAATACTACAATCTGACCAGGAGATAAAGAATGACTACAGAACCTGCCACAGTTAATATTATAAGTCAGAAAGCTTTCCAAGAAGTCATCGTGGTTAATGAAAGCACTGATCATGAACTGTACCTGGGATAACATCTAGGGTCACCTTGATCAAGAAAAGACTGTGAACCTTGGTGGTTTTTTTTGATTTTAGTTTTTTCTTTTCTCCCCCCCCGCCCCCTTTTTTTTTTTAATTATTCTTTCTCAGTGGAGCTGGGCTCAGAACTGTAACTATTCATATGCCAAGATTGTTGCTATCCCTAGAAAAAAAGGCCATGGGCAGATTTTGTTTCACTAATGAACAGCGACAGCTAATAATTTCATGGACCGCTACTGCCATCTTGTGTTGATAAATTGTGACACTGGCAATCATACGAAACCCTGACACTAAGGGTAGATGAGACTTGTTTTCACTTGTTTGGTAAACTTGACCCTATGTACATTTTATTTTCCTTTCATCCTTAATAAAAGCTGAAGAAATGGAAAATTCTTTGATGATAAAAACAAAGGAAGATTGTGTGAATTTTTTGTTGTTGTTTTTGTTGAGGGGGTTGTTTGGTTGGCTTTAGTATTTTGTTTGGGCTTTTTAAATCAACCTAGCAAAAAAAAAAAAAAAATAAAAGGGAGGAAAATCTCCTTTTTGTATACTGTATTGCAAACAAGTATTTTATATGTTTTTTAAATTCTAATATTTTTCTTGTTTTGTATTTGAATAAGTAGGCTATAAATGCCATCAGAATAATTTACATTGCAGGGCATGATACTATACAGATCTAATCATTAGGTACAAAAATTCAGAGTCCTTGATGATATCTCTCAGCAAAAGATAAACACAGATTCTGGTCTAAATGTGGATATGCATCACTTACTATGAAACCATAAGCCTGGTCTGACAGTATCAGTGGATGGACAGGGAGCCTAAAACAATAAATACCCACCTATTCCCAGCAACACAAAATGTGCACACTTCCAAAGACAAACATAGCCCCAAAAATCTGATCTTTATCTTTGTGTGGTGAGAATGAGAACACTCTTCTCTTCAACCTGACTGTCAACTATAAAGTTTTTTCTCTCACCATAACAGAAACATTAAAAAAAAAAAAAGTTTATATTTTATTTAGCCCCCTCCCTGGCAGTGTTCAAGACCAGGTTGAGTCTTTTGAGAAGCCTGGTCTAGTGGGAGAGGTGCCTGCCCATGGCAGGGAGGTTGGAACTAGATGATCTTTAAGATCCCTTCCAGGCCAAACCATTCTGTGATTCTGTGATTTATTAGTTTTTATTCTGTATCACAAAAAGCCAACAAGAGGGATGCTCCAAATAGTACCTGGTGTTATGTAAATATACTTTGTATAGAAAATTAATCTTGAGACAAGGCTGGTATCTATCTTTCCACCTTCCACACTGAAAAAGCAGGAATTCATTTCAACAGCTAACGTAAAAGTTTGGATGCAGAATTTTGAGTCAGGAGGGCAAGAAAGGCTTTTTGAAGGTGCTGACTTTCTGTGCCAGCTCGAGACAGTCCCTCCACACCCTTCTTCACCAGGTGCCAAGAAAAACTTTCCCTCAGTGCCACGAGGTGTTCGGAGGGAAGCCCAGAACCAGGGCTGGCGATGGCTCCAGGGCCGGCAGTGGTACCAGGGCTGGCAGTGGTACCAGGGCTGGCGATGGTACCAGGGCTGGTGATGGTACCAGAGCTGGCGATGGTACCAGGGCTGGTGATGGTACCAGGGCTGGCGATGGTACCAGAGCTGGCGATGGTACCAGGGCTGGTGATGGTACCAGGGCTGGCGATGGTACCAGGGCTGGCGATGGTACCAGGGCTGGCAGTGGTACCAGGGCTGGCGATGGTACCAGGGCTGGCGATGGTACCAGAGCCGGCGATGGTACCAGGGCTGGTGATGGTACCAGGGCTGGCAATGGTACCAGGGCTGGTGATGGTACCAGGGCTGGCGATGGTACCAGAGCTGGCGATGGTACCAGGGCTGGCAGTGGTACCAGGGGCAGAGGTCAGGTTTGTTCCAGCAAGGCCAGGCCTGGGCCGGCAGGCCCGCACGGGACAGAGCCCCTACTGACTGATGGACTGTGCCCTTGTCACCAGCTCCGTGTTGCCTGGCTCCTCCAGGTACAGTGGCAAGGCAGTCTGTCACAGGGCGCCCACATGAAGAGCCCCTGCAGGACCGCAGGCTATCAGCATGGAGAGGGCAAGGAGCAAGGCTCTCTCACAGGCCTGCCAGGTAAACATCCCCCACGGGGCCATCGCTGCTGGGCCAGACCGCAGCTGGAGGGAAAACCAAGCCCAGCGCAGTCCCCCCAGCCGTGCCCTGCGGCTGGCTGCGGTCACTGCTGGGCAGAGCAAGAAGGCATGGCAAGGTGAGGACAGGGACAAGAGACCAAGGCAGTGCCAGCAAGTGCAGGCAAAAGACATGCTCATCGTGCTCCTGTGTAGCAACAGTGCTGGCAGGGGCATGAGACAAGTGCAGGAACGGAAGCAGAAGGGCAGCAGGCACATTAACAGAGACAATCAACCAGGGCAACAGAAGAGGGAGAAGGACCTCATGGAGCAGGACCCCAGTGTATCTTCCTCAAATGGCTGTGAGAGACAGTGTGGCCAGCACAGCGGTCCTGTACACGGGCCGCAGCAGAAGCAGCCTGGGAAGGCACAGTGGCAGGGTCACGAGTGCAGCAGGAATTGGGAGCAGTAATCACTACAATGCACTGAGCCCCTCCACCAAGACCAGGCAGGTGAGCAGAGTGGCGGATCAAAAGAGAGAACTGCTCTGGAATGCGAAGAAGCGCTGCTGGATCACAACCACACTTTTGCCAGCAGCAATATGGCAAGAGGCGAGAACGCGCCTCCAGCCCATGAACCTGGCAGGGTACCGCCTGCCCAGGATGTACACACCTCACAACACCACCCAGTACTTCATGGGCTGCCGCAAGCACATGAAGGTAGACGAAAACAAAGTGGCAGTGGAGGTATGTGGAGAAGTTAGTGACTGCAGCACTGGAGATGAGGATCTCCCTCTGATGGCTGCCTTCCCTTACACAGATCAATAGGCTGAAGGCACAGCAGCAGAAGAAGAAGAGGAGAGTACACAGCCTGCCTGCCAAGACTGCAAGTACCAAGACGATACCTTGTGTGAAATCCTAACCGTAGTGACAGCATAAGTGTCTGACTTGTAAAATCATCAGCTATTAAGAGCAGGGAACTGCTTGACATTCAGCACCCTAAATATATATATATATATATACACTTCTAACCCTGCTGCCCAGTGTCTAATGATTCACATACACTAAGAGAGGCCTGGCAGAATAAGAACCAGAAAAAGGTTAGCATTTCATGTGCCAAAGTGGTCAAAACTACTACCCCAGACATTTATTTTTAGACACCCTCTGTTCCCCTCATGTACATATATCCCATTCAGGAAGATTTTTAAGTATATTATTATGTTATACTGAAAAGAGAAAGCCTAACTAGATGATTAAATTTTTAAAAAATCCAACTCGATGATATTTCAGCAAATGTTAGAATGGAGGTTTTTTTGAGCACTAGGAAAGAAAAAAGAGTACTTGTTAGATAAATGTACTTTTTGCTATAAACAGACACTACAACCTGTTTATCAAAGACTGAAGTGTGCATTTGCATATATTCAAGTAAGCAAATTAAATGCACTGCAAAAATAGGAGAAAGAGAAAAAAAAATCCCATTTAGATCAAAGACCATGCACCTAGACCTGTAATGAATGCTCATATAGTTTTTCTTTTAGAAGATGTCAAGAAGACGCAGGGGCTTGGTGATATGCCACAGCTTTGCTTTTTAAGGCAGCTGAAATTATAGCCATGGAAACCATCACAAATATACTGGTATTCCCAACAGGCTGCTTCAGAGAGAATGATACTGGTGTGGGCTAGATTTAAAATATGGAGAAGGAAAATTGTTAGTGGGAAAGGCTGTGGATCTCATCCTTATATTTGTAGCCACAGGTAAAATGAGGTGCCATAAGCCTTTTCTAACTTTGCTCTAAGTTGAGAGAAGATTTAAAACTCAGTTTGTTATACAAGAATTAAATTTTTCATGTTTCTAGTGAAACAAACCACTAAAAACTATAAATAAAATTGATATTAAGTACAATGTTGCTATAGGTGTTGATAGGCTTTCTGTGCAAAGCAAATATATATACTTGTATATATAAACATACATATTTAAATTTCTTGAATACTTCATAAAATTAAGTGCCTACCTAGATCTGTGGATCTATTTTTCTTCTTTGGACTTTTTTCTCCAACTAATTTTTAAAAGTCCTAATTTCTCTTCCTGAAGTTCACCTTTAAATCTCAGAATGCTTTAATACTTTTTGGTCTTCCTCCTTCACACTCTTCTTCATTGCTAGTTAATATAAACCCTCTTAAACCATTAGAACTTGAGCATTTAGCAGGATGCAAATCCCTTATTTGGCAGAAAGCCTTGTTTTTAGCTCCCATATCCTGATATAGTCCACAAGATGATATCATGGACTGTAATAAGACAGGGTGGTGTTGAGAGAGAGAGGGAGTAAGAGAGAGGCACTAAAGCAAGAAAAGTTTTGATATGCCATAAACTAACTAGCAGAAGTTTATGCTAGACATATCAAACCCTTGCTTAATTCAAAACCATATTACTAAATTTATTCCTCAATCAGTGTCATTTTCTACCTTTTTATTGTCTGTAAAAAATACTTCAAATTCACTAATCATGAAGAAAACAATTTGAATAAATGTAAGGTTTATGGTCTCATTATACTACCTCCTTTTGGCATATTTTTTTCTTTGAAAGACATTAAAAACCTTCATAAAACTATGGCTAATCAAAAGAAATCTTGATAGACTGCAGCACTGGGTGATCATTATTGGGATGAAATTTAACTAGTACAAATGCCATATTCTGCACCTAGGAAGAGTAATTCTGGACACGAGTATAAACTGGGAGAAGAGTGGCTGTACAGCAGCCCTGCAGGAAAGGATATGTGGGTGTTGGTGAGCAGCAGGCTTTACACAGGTCAGCAGTGAGTGAGCCCTGTCAGCCTAGAGGGCAAAAACACAGGGGGTGCATCAAACACTGCATGAGCAGCTGGGAAAAAGAGGGGTTTGTCCCATGGTACTCAGTGTGGGCTTCTCTGGAGCACTGTGTGCAATCCTGGCCCCCACAATTTGAGAAGGTTGTATAGATCCTTGAATGCATCCAGAGGGCAATGAAGCTGAGAAAAGGGCTGGAAGGCTGAGGACTTTGGGCTTGTTTAATTCAGAGAAGAGGAGGCTGAGAGGCTGTCTCATTGCTTTCTACAGCATCCCTAGGAGGGGAAGGGAAGGGGGAGGTGCTGGTCTCTTTTCCCAGGTAACCAGTGACAGGATCTGTGCCAGGAAGGTTTAGTCTGGACACTGAGAAGCATTTCTTTACTGAGAGGGCAGTCAACACTGAAAGAGGCTTCCTAGAGAGGTAGTCGAGGTTCCAGGCTTGTCAGTGTTTAAGAGGCATTTGGACAGTGGCCTTAACCACATGCCTTAACTTTTGGTCAGCTGTGGAATGGTCAGGCAGGTGGACTAGGTGATCATTGCAGGTCCCTTCCAGCTGAAAATATTCTATTCTATTCTATTCTATTCTATTCTATTCTATTCTATGCTATGCTATGCTATGCTATGCTATGCTATGGTAGAAGGTTGACAAGAACTGCAGTCTCACAAGAACAAAAAACAGAGCTTTCCCAAAGGCATTTCAAATGTAGCTGTCAAGTATTTTGCATTCTAATTCAGACTACTTCTATTCAAATTTTCTTACTGTTTTTTCAATTGAAAGATAAGGACAAACATCTTTATTTTCTTCTATGGATAAAAACGATGTGTCCAATTTATTTAATTTTGTTTTGTAATGGCTGAATTTATATTTATTCAATTAGCATTCAAAATTCAGGAAAAAGAATTTGGCTTCTTAACTCAAGAGTTCTTTGGCCGTTGCAATGCCAAGGCCCTATAAAGCTGGAATTACTTATTCCCTTTCTCTGTTTTGGTGTCACACTAGAAAAGATGACAATTTAATGCACCACAGTTAGTACAAAATATTTATCATTTGTGGATAATGTGTTCAAATTATTACAGAATATTTTCTCTATTCACAGTATACAAGTTGCATGTCATCTTCTTGAGTTCAGTGGTGGACCATTAACATTGTACTGCTCACAGGAGATTGTTTTAAAATACTCTAACTTCAGTAATAAAGTTGAAATGCCTTTCTTCAAAATTAATTCTGCCATTATTCATATATACTAAAAAATTAGTCTTTCAGAAGTACTTGTAATCTGTCAATAAAACTCTTTAAATCCCAAGTTTTGAATATCTGAATTTTTCATCTATTTCATCTGCTTTTTTGATAGAATTGGAATAAACAGCTCTGAGTACTGCTCAATAATATGGCAGAGAATGGCTTAAATATTGAATTACTGTCTATAATATTTCTAAGGAAAACCAGCTTATTGCACTTTTTAAAGTTTCATCTTCTGACAAAGTAAACCACCATCATTTGAGGAGAGCTATTCAGGAATAGTATTTTATCTCAGGAGCATAAGGAAAAATGTGTGGGTTTTTAATTTACTGAAGTGAATTGGAGAAATAAAAAAGAAAGTAAAGACATTCTTTTAATAGTAAAGAGTCTGGGCAAATTCTGTTAAAGTGATTGATTATCTATAATGGTACCCCAGGAGGGTGTGAGTTACATATATGAATCTCCAGTAAAAAAACAATTGCTGAGAGAAAAGAACAGCTTCTTCCTTCCCTCCCCCCTCCTTTTTTTAATGCAGGCTAATATAGAAAAATAATTTGCTCTAAAGTGCTGTCACAGCTAAGAGGATGAAACAACCCTAACTTTATGGCAACATTTTGAATTTATCTTACTTACCAAACTACAATTTAAATTTAAGTTCTCCAGACAACCAGTATCCAATAATTTCAAGTTGTCTAAATTCTTTCAAATTTGTGGCGCATCAGCAGAAGGCCTCCCAAATAAAACTTCTTAATATCTCTCAAAATACACACTTCCTAAAACATTAATTTATTTGTCTTACTAGGTATTTCTGATGACATCTGATGGTACATAAAGATCAGTTTAGTGTTCACACTAAAAATGCTCCTAACACAAAAATCTAAATCACTAATATTTTTACTGTACATAATTAGACATATACTCAATTTAGTAAATGAGCCTGACCAAGAATGCCATTAATGGCAGTCCACAGACCCGGAAATATCTCTCTATTGCACATTAATAAAGAAGCAAGACTATTTTCACTACTCCTTATATTCTGGCAGTGGTGCTTGACAAGAGAGACCCATTCTTCATTTACCAAATGGGATACTGACAGAACAAGTTACACCTTTCTGCTCCTTCTCCCTGGGAGCAGATCATGCAAGCAGCACATGAAAGTGGTGTCTCTTCTTTTCCATGGTCTTATGTGCTAGAGGCAAAAGATCCGGCTGATCAATGTTTCATTTTAGGTATTACATGCAAAGAGTGGTCAAATAAAAGCTGGGAAGAACCTTGCAGCCACTAGTATGGCATTTTCCTAAAGAGAAGAAAAGGCTGAGGAAGATCTTATGAATGTGTGATCATCCAAGGAGGACGGTACAGAGTTGGAAACTCTTCTTAGTGGTGCCCAAGTGGTGACCAGAAGCAAGGGGCACAAAATGAAATGTAAGCAATGTCATGTAAATATGAGAAATACTGACCACCTCAGTGAGGTGACTCAGCTTGCCCAGAGAGGCTGTGGCATCTCAATCTACGGATCTTCAGGACCTGTCCTGGGAAATCTGTTCTGGCAGATCTTGCTCTGAGTATAGGGGTTTGGCTTCACAATCTCCAAACAGATCTCAGCCTCAGCCATTGTGTGATTCTGTAAGCACTTTATCTTGGCTGTGTTTTTTTCCTTTAGTTAAGCACTAACTTTAGCAAACCTGTGATTCCACTAAAAAACAGTTCCACACCATTAATGAGAGCATAGTAATTCTCCCTTGCATTTACCTTCCTACTGATCATGAATTAACTTTTCAAAAAGCAATAAAATTCCTGCAGGAATTACAGTTTAAATGGGACGTGTGGCTTAGAATATATATCTGAAATGTAAACATTAAACAAATTATGCCACATAGGTTTAAGAAATTGCAACTCTAAGAATATGCTTAAAAGAAATCCAAACAATGTAACTTTGGTTTCTGTTAAGATTTTTTGCAAATGAGATATCCACATGATTTATGTTTTATTATGTATATCATTACAAAAACACATGAATGCAACATCTTTCAAAATCCATGTGGGACTGCAAAGCCCCAGACTGATTATCATTCTGTCTGACTGCTGTTATTGCTGTATCAGAACAGACATTTGGGCATCTTGCTTTGATAAATGTTCAGGAGATAAGTATCCAGTATTTGAAAATTATATAGTTGTTTACAAAGATTGCAATTAAATTACTTTCAGATCCCAGCTTTCCCTATCCAGGAGCTTTTCATCCATGGTAAGCACTTTTTCTAAAGCCAGCTTTCTCTCAAACTTATGTTTTCTATTTAGACTCCTTACTCAGTCATCCTCTCCAATATTCCCGGACTGAGCTGTTCAATGTTTTCTCTGTTCCCACCTCACTACCACCAGAAGCCTTAATCTACATGAGAAAAGTAAAAGGCACTGTTGGGCAGATGTGTATATGTTCAACGTGGAGCGTGGCATCTTTTTGACCTGAATGAACTAATGCTTTTCTCTGCAATACCTGCAGTCAGCAAGGGTTGAAGAGAACTCAAAGCCAGCAGTCTGGATGAGGCCATCCTATTTTTGGGTGCGAAGGGACAAAGCTATATAGAAATAAGCTATGCCGTATCAGTAGGCCTCAAGTCCAAATGCAACCTCGGAGACTTTGTTGTTTATCTGTATGTCTTTCCTTTCCTTGTTTGAACCAACTTTTCTCTCCTCCTGGTCCAAACTTTCTTGTTGGTTAGCAGCACAGCAGTAAGCTTCTTGTTCTGAATTTAGCCCACATCCTCAAGTCAGCCTGCAAAAGGTCAGAGCTGCCCAAATCCTTTTGTAGCCCTTTCAACCCTGCCCCGGAATATGAGCTGGTACATGTTTCCATGTGGATAGCACTCATGTACTCAGAGCAAGTGGAATCTTCAGCCAAACTGTACAACCTTTTCAAACCTCCCATAGTCATAACTAAACTGCACTTTTTTTAAAGGTTCATAAATAGAAAAAAAAACCAAAAAACTGATGTATTTTTCATTCACAACAGAAGAGGTGTGCCCTAAAATAAAAGTCATACTTCAGTTCAACATTGATTCCTGCCCTTTAGAGGAAGTGCAGGAGGCTGAAAAAGAAGGAGCACAAAGATTTTTAACAGGGACATGAGCATTTTTTGTCCATGCTCAGTTAAAACCACCTGAAGACAGGATACTATAGTGACAATTACAGCTGATAATAGGCAATGCTTAAAATTACAAACTAGTGAACTATTAATAAAACCTGCACATATATGATAAAATGATTCCCCCATGAAATTATACCTGAATAAAAATATATTTTGAGAATACAACAGGATACCGGATACGATAAACAACTTTGGTCTGTGCCAAACTCTCCATATCTAAACCTGTGATGGAAATCATCCCACCTCTTCAGACATCTAAAAAATCAGCTGTCCCCTCCAGGACTTTAAGAGCATGGTCCAGACACAAATGAAAATGAAAATGATCCTCAGCCCTGAAAGTGTAAGATAGGTTCTTTAGGGCACACTGAGTAGAAGTCCATGCCTCATCCACAGCGTGCCTGGCTTTAGCCTCAGGAGTAAAAGGTGATATCTGAGGCATTATGGAGTTCAAATCACTGTAACATTTTGGCAGACTAACATATGCATTATGGAAATATTAGCAAGATACAGTATTTGCCTATCCACTGCTTCACATGTCCACAGAAAATTTTTGTAATCTAGGTTGTTGTTAGACAACATACACAAACACACATACACACACTTTGCCTGGTAAGAAGGCATGAACTGTTTATTATGAAAATCTGACTCCACTTTTATAGTATTTCTACAAAGGCCAGGGACTGGGGGAGAAGGTTGACACCTCTCCCCATCCCATTGGTCAAGACAACTGTCCATCAGCTGTCCACATCTCTAAAACAAGAATGTAAACTACCTTGAATTAAGGAAAATATTGTTTCTATTTATAACATCCCTGTGTGAAGAAAAAACCTAAGAACTATGAACTGTGAGACACAAACAGAAGGCTGAAAAATCAGGGTGACACTAGGTAGGAACAAGCTGTACAGAGCCATGAGTTATGGTGTTTAAAGTCAGATGACTAGACAGATTGTGATACTCAGCTATGACAAATTTGAGACCCCAGTACCATACAGTCCCTTCAAAACGACGGCTTAAATGATCTGCTATTATCTTTTAAAATCCCTTCGAATGGGAAAGATTTGGATGGAAATCCTTGCATAATTACAGAGCCAGCACGACAACACAAGAAGACAGGGTGCATCAACCAAATTAAATGTGGTGGGCTTGGGGAGGGAGGTCGTTGTGGTGCTTCGTTGTTCCTTTTTGGTGTTTTTCTTTTATTCCTTCTCTATATGAGTAATTTCCAGCCCCTGCATTTTGCTCTCGCATTTCAGAACGCCTGGCTCCCGATTGCAGTGCAGAGGCTGTCGAGGGGGGGCTGCTCCCGGCCGGCGGCGCTGCGCGCCCGGGAACGCGGGGAGGCGGAGGCGGCGCGGGGAAGGGGGAGGCGATGGCTCCTGCTCTTCCTGCCGGCTCCTGCTCTTCCTGCCGGCTCCTGCCCCTTCTGCCGGCTCCTGCTCCTCCTGCCGGCCCCTGCCCCTCCTGCCGGCCCCGGAGCAGCGCCGCGCTCGCTGCCTCTGCCCCGCAGCGGCCCCGCTCCGCCGCGCTCCGGGGCTGCCAAACAGGGCAGCAGCGGCGTTTCGTCACTGGCGGCGGAACGCGCATTTGTCACCACGAAAGTGGCAGGCCCTCTGCAACAAAAAGGTTTTATTTGTGATTGTAGCTTTTTGTCAGATCCGAGGTTTCATTCCTGGCACTGAAACTCGTCTCTGTTCAGCAGAGCTTTTAGCACCCGGACGCTGCTGCCTGAAGGGAACAGATTAAATTCAAAATATCCTTTCAATTTCCCTAACACATGACACCTGGGCACTAAGGCATAACATTACTTGAGCAGGGAAGGGACAGACATTTTAGGACAAGTCCTAAATAGTTTAATAGCCTTAATGGTTAAGAAACAAAATAATTCAAGAAAGCATGAATAATCTGTCCTCAGCCATGCAAACCCTAAATTTGAATCTCCACTCCAGTCCTGGCATTCAGAATGGTAATGAGTGAGTCGCCAAACAAATTTAAACTTTGATTTTTCTACAGAGAAAACAGCAGTCTTTTAACCTGAGGCTGCTGGATATGCTGGATATGTTTAATCCATTCATAAACTGTTTAGAAAACTCTATGCACACTGCAAAAGAAATAAAAATTGTCTGTGTATCCAGGGGTCATCCCAGCCCTTGTTTCATGTGGGGAGTATTTTTAAGTGTTACTGAGAAGCAAGAACTGAAAAACAAGAGAAAAGGCTGGTTTCAGCCCCAAAGAGGATTGAGGGTTGAGAGTGGGAGGAGAAAAATTTGAAGCCAGTAAAAATTCCTGGGAAGTGAAGAGCATCAACTGCCTGAATCTCACTGCTGGTGGGAGTAGTACAAGCTTTCCATCTGCTCATCTCTAGTATGCAGAGCTAGTCAGAGAGCCCAACAGAGCATTTTCCTGCTTGGAAACACAGTTTGTCAAAATTAAAGCATAGTTCAGGTTTGCAAAGAAAAATTTTTTCTGTTCAGAAGTGAACAATAGTGATGGGGGAGATTCTGCTAAAGCAAAATGGAACATGTTATGCCTTTGTTTTCAAATAATTTTTCATTTCAATTAACATAAGTTTTAAGAAACTGAATTATGTATAAATTATAACACCAGAACCAAGTTACATCATACACCCCAATATATTGCTAAAAATGACCATTATATGCTGCTGCCATGTTATCTGGATATGCCACAAAGGGTGCATAAGAGCTACTTTAGAAATGTTTTGGAGACTTAAAAAAAAAAAAGTCCACATTGATTTTTTTTTTAGTGTCGTTATCTCTATGGAATAGAGCTTGAGAGCATGAAACCATCCTGAATTCATTAAGTACAGTGATTATTTTATTCTCACAGCCTGAAAAAAAAGCAAGAGATTTGTTTAGAAAGATGCGAATAGCTGGTGAAATATGCCACTGAATTTGGTAATTAGATGCAAAAACACAGTTTTACCATTCCAGGGCTGAATTTTCTCCTTTTTAGGCTCAGTAAAATAAAGGTTAGAGATACCTTTTCTTGAATGTAGAAGAAAACCTACTTGTAATAGATTATCTGAGGAGACAGAGGCCAATGAAAATATAACAGTAACTTTCAGAAAAAGGGGTGCTTGGCCAGAAAATGTCTGAGATTGTGGAAGATTCATGAGGACTTCATGCACTGGCAGAGAAAAACAAACTGTTCTCCAAAGACTTTAACTTCATAATATTGCTTCTTTCATAAGTGACCAAGCTTATGAAGATTTTTTAAAGGTTAAAAAATTGCCCCATTTGCTGTAAGTTTGTGGCATAATGGAAGGTGCAACAAAATTATTCTACTATTCCTGTGACTTCATGGGCAGGAAGTCCCTCTAACTGCCTGGGGAAGCAAACTGCCTGGCGATATGTTATCTTCTCTCCCTGCCCTCAGCACCCAGCCCATGATAGCAGGCAGCTGAGTAATTTGCTAGATAAATTACAAAAATCCCAAACATATCAAGCTTAATTTTCAAGCTATAATAGCAAGAGTGTAATTTATATCAGTGGAACTCTGTCACTTTATACAGATATACATCATCTATATTACTTAAAATGCATGCAGATTTGTCTTGATCTTTTCACCAGCTTTTTCTGCCATCTTGCCTAATTATCAAAGTGATGTCTTGCCCCTAGAGAGAAAGTAATTTTGTTACTTTGTGACATGTTTTTCTAGTTGCTACAGCAGCTGAGTCATAATACATGGTTTGTGAAATTACATCCTTTCTTTGGTGATGGCAATAAGATAGAGGGAGCTGCATGAATTAGTATATACGTAGGAGAGAAGAGAAAGATTTTGGCAAGGTAAAGTCTACTTTTAATCCACAGAAGTGTCTCTACTGTAGAAAAGAGAACTAAAAAACCCACTGGCAAACTAATGGCTTTGGCAGAACATTTCTCCTGGAACCATGATTTGGTGTGAATTGTCTCTAAAAAAACCCCCTTAGATAATATACTAAAGTAGCTTGAAAGTACTTCTTGTACATTTTTACATCCCTAAGCACGTTTTTAAAAACCTAGGACTTTTTAAAGAAGATAGCTAATTAGAACAGACATGTCCAGAAATTACATAACTGCTGTAGTGTACTGAGAAACAAATCTTCACGGGGAATTTTTTCCTGTTTTTTTAGCAACGAATCTTTTAAATAAATGCCTATACTGATTAAGATAACTATCTTGGCCAAATAATTAATTAAGAAAGCAATCAAACAGAAGGCATAAGTGAACGGAGTCCTGTGACTAGAGGGCTTTTTAATGCTGCACATGTTCCTACCAGTCAGCATTTCCTTTGAAAGGCTGGAACAGCCTTGTTTGCTCTTCAGTGACAGATTAAGCACAGATGGCAATTCAACAGTCTTGTCTGCACACGTTGGCCCAGAGAACGTGACCTGCATCTGTTTTAAGCAAGAGACTAATGTGTTTGCTCAAGACACCAGCAGGCATTGCTGAGTAAGCCTTGGCTTCACACGACAGCCTCTTTTCTTGCCTGAGACTTCTCCAATGTGGAAAAGCAGGTGTTCATGCATGCTTGCTCTAGGTTGAATGGTGACTTTCTGGAACTTGGTTAAAATTTCTATTTTGAGCGGGTTTTTTTTGTGGAGAATGTGAAAATGAGCATATTATATTTTAGAGAAAGGTTAGTGGATGCTATGCCACAAAAATTTTGTTCTTAATATGTAATCATATTAATCATGGCAGCAGACTATGATTCAAATGTGCATTTTGAATAAAAATCAAAACATTTGTTGCAAATTTAAGAATATTTACTTTGTATATGTACAGGATTATTTGCAAACCAGTATTTTTGTGAAGTAAACACAAAATCAGCATATTGCAAGTTTGCCTTCAAATAAGTGAATAAAACCCTTTTAAAATTTTCTTATTGTATAATTTTCTATGCAACACTGGATAAAAATTAGCACATATCTTGTCCTTTGTTCAGAAAACTAGTAAGATATAATTAACTGTCCTAGGTTACAATGTAAAATAATCCCAAAGTATGTATTCTATCACCATCTCCATGAGCTGTTGAAACCAGGTGGGGCAGTGTTTGCCTTGCCCCCACCCTCCGGACTATGTTCCGTTCATGGGCCCATTAATGCTCTGCTGTATGACTCATGGGTAACTCCCTCCAGGAGTTATCTCTGTTTAGTGGGCAATCAAGGACCCACCGCATGACTCATAAAAGTACATAATTCCGTTGTGGGATGCTCCGCCCATGGGGAGGAGCCAAGCATTCCCACCTGGATATAACCCGGGATAGCACAGGGGGCCTTAACCCACTGGATTCCCAGAGGACAGGAGCTACTGGACTTTTCTATCGGACCGCTGCTTCAATGAGACCACTTCATCTGGACTGCTACCACCGCCCTGACTAATAGGGTGTCAAGTAGTATTATTGAATTTATTTTATTTTACTTTTTTTTCCCCTCTTGTTAAATTGTATTTCTGACATGTTTCTCACTGGTTTTGCTTTCAAACCAGCACAAACATGAAAAATAAGGATTTTGTGGTTTTTCTGGAAAGAACTCTAAGGTACTATCCCAGACATGTCAGATAGGCTGAGATCCAAATGGCCTCTGTTGGCTGTATTTGTTGTGTTTTTTTAAAAAAAATCTTTACCTTGTGTGTAACATTTAAATAATTACTATTTTAAAAAAGTGCAGTCGCATTTAGAAGAGTTGCTCAAACTTCACACTATTGGAATTTCTATCTGATTGTCACTGCTACTTTTCTCCAAAATCAATTTTATTTTCTACTGTGATAATATTGCATTAGACCAGGATATGATCATGAAATGTACATTTTGGGGGTTATGGTAGAAAGGCTGAGGACTGCATCACAGTAATAAGGAGAAACTATTCATGATGTAGGGACAGTTGTAACTTTTAGCCATTTTTGTTGTCAGATTATAAACATTATTTTCAAGGAAAAAAAATTCACAGTTTTTTCACAATTCAGTTAGTACTATCTACAATTCAGCAGTTGATTTTATGATTAACTTACTTAATTTCATGATATACTTACTTTTTAAAATCCATTCATAAAAGTCTTTAAACTCACAAATAGAATTAACTTGAAGTTCAGTCTCAAGGAACTTGCAATTTAACAGGTTTTTCAACCCTTCCAGCTCTTTTGCAATATTTTTTCACTAGTTCTTCACAAGGAGGACAGATATAAATTCTACAATTTTAAGGAACTGAGAACAGGAGATTTTGGAGTTAGAATATTAAATCATTTCTTGATACAAAATTCCTGAAGCACATCCTTGCACTCTAATGAATATCTCAGTACACAATACTCCTAAAAACAAGCTAAATATCATTTGCAGCACTAAAACTTTACAATTTCATGAAAAATCAATTTTTTTTTTTCCTCCAGAGATAGTAGTTGAGCCTCATAATATTTTTGTCTTCTGAAATCAATCTCTGGAGCCAAACAGCAAGACCAAATCAATATGGCTAAAGAAAATCCCTGATCAGTTTTTTTTTTTACTTTCCTTGGAAGGTATTTTTGGGGAAAAAATGATAAGAGTCTGTCATTCATTTTTTACATGTAACTTGCTCTTCAATAAAACGTGTCAAAAAATTAAAACTTTGAATTTTTAGATCACATCATGGATTAACTCATTTTAAAAGAAATACAAGTGAGAATCACTGAAAGTGTCTGCAGTGTCCCTGCCTTAATGAATCAAGTAGTCTTCACCTAATAAAGGTTGTTACTTGGAACAGTTGGAACAGATGGTTAGACTTTTTAAATTTTTTTTTTCATAAAGGCAAAAAATAAAGAATAAGTCAAGTCACATGCAAGTCTTTTTCCCTTTTAAGTGTTAGATTCTGTGAAACCTGAAAAACACAGGAGACCAAAGGAAGACTAGGAAATATATGGGCTAATTCTTCACTGAGTTGGGGACCTGGTTACACAGGACGCAGGACATGGAAAAGATGGAAATACCAAATACCTTCTTTGTCTCACACTTTACTGGCAAGACTGGCCTTCAGGAGTTCCAGGAGGAAAAGTTAGAGCTGGACCCTTACTGGAAGAGGGTAAGGCCAAGGAATAGTTAAGAAACTTGTCATTGATCATGGTGGATGAGAGAAGTGCCTGAAGACTAGAGGAAAGCAAATGTCCCCAATGTCTCCCAGAAGAGTAGGAGACAAGACCTAAGGAACTACAGGCAGGTCAACCTTCATCCCTGGGAAGGCAATTCCAGAAACTATTTCCAGGCATATTAAGAATGAGAAGGTCACCAAAAGTAGTCAGTGTGGTTTCACCAAAGTGAAGGCATGGATGGATGAACACACAGTGAGGCAGATTGAAAAGTGGATGAATGGTGGCCCCAGAGGTGATGGGCAGTGGCATTAAGTCTAGCTGGAGGCTAGTGACTAATGGTGTACCCCAAGGATCAATACTGGAGTCATTCCTGTTTAATATTCTTCATTAATGATCTGGATGATGGGGCAGAATGCAACTTTTCAAATGCCAAATTGAGAGGAAAGTCTGTTACACCAGAGAGTTAGCCTGCCATGTGAAGGAATCATGACAGGCTGGTGAAATGGATGCCAAGAGCTTTATGAAGTTCAGGAAAGGGAGCTGTGAAGGCTGCACCTAGGGAAGAACCAGCCCAGGTACCCAAATGTGCCGTGAGCCACACAGCAGGGTAGCTTGGCAGAAAATGACCTGGGGGTCCTGGTGGACCCCGCATGGAATGTGAGCCAGCCATCCTTCCCCTTTATTCAGTGCTGTGAGGCTATCTTAAACGTATAGGGACCAAAGATCCCTTCCAGCTTCATCCATTCTGTTACCCTGATTTTCTGACCGACATTCTCTCTGCTTAGCATGCACCTCTTGCTCAAATTCCTGCAGAGGCGCAAATATACAGAAGTGCAAATATACATTTCTCTCGTTAAAATACACAGGACAGAAAAAGAAAATCCGGGTAGGGAATGTTGACAGATATCTACTAAACACACAAATGGAAAGTGCAGCAAGTTTTAATTGCTTTACTTCAGGAGAACAGAAATAGACATTACTAACTATATTATCCTTCCAACTAAGTACAACTTGAAAAATTAAGTATTAAAAAACTTTCAAGAAGATGATCCAAACCAATCAAATGAGGAGGCGCATGAGGATGAAAAAAGTAATCAATGTGAAAAATTTTACAGATTAAATTCCTGAAAATACTGGATATTTTAAAAGGAAGATTAATTTCAAAGTTATGCACATATTAGGTATTTTCTGTTTCTCATCAGTTTAGGGCTATGGAGAGAAGTGGATCATGCTATCCTGACTTTGCTGAAGTAACCAAAATCGGATATTTTCTAAAATCTTTCCTTCAAAACTCTGGTCTCTCTGTAGTTTTGATCCTCACCTGCAGTATTCTTCTATAATATTTCATCTTGCATATCTAGATTGGGGCGCAATATTGCTCATTTTCTCTAAAGACATATCTGAAACATCTATTGGTGTGCTTGTCTTATTGCATCCAAAACCATCTTCAGCCACAGCACAGGAATACTCAGGATTTTATACATTTCTATAAATACGTTGCTAGAGAAACATATAACCTGTATCTCTAGTAGTAAACAGAAGAGTACAAAGATATATTTCCAGGCCCTGAAGCAATCAGCATAGAACACTAAATTGTTAGACTAGGTACCATGGTGATCTGGCCCAAGTCAGCTACCCCTGCTCCAAACACCTCCTGAGTGCTGTTCCGGGCTTAACATGGGTTGAGTATTACTCTCATTAGGCAGTTACAAGGCTCTTCTGGTTAGAAGAGTTTAATACCATAGATGATGGTCCCCAATAACTTGAGCTCATTAGTCCAGAAGTCACATGCAAGTCATAGTCTTCATTTAGCTGTAGTCTGAAAGCCTCATATATAGCCTGAAAGCCAGCCAATCCACAAGCTCTTTGTCAATTATTTTTCTCTTCTCTTGGTCACAGAAAAAAATGAATTAGGCAAATCACATGACGGCAAAAAATCACCAAATTCAGGCTCAGAGAGATCATCACAAGAATCTCATTCAACATTTTATTTACCCCTCCTTAAAGGAACCAGAGACTTTTTGCATTACTGTCTCAGTCACTATTCAGCTTCAAGATGAATAACTATGTAAAACAACATAGCTAAAATATAAAGGTACCTAAATTTTACGCTCACACTCTTAACTAAGATCACAATAGAATGTAGATTTCCCCAGTGTAATGACAGTCTACACACTTTGCTCAATGTAGGTATGAAATTCTACTTAGAGATCCCTGCATTAGGTGCCATAATTAATAATGAATCTGATTTCTTCTTCCATCACTACAAATCTAAACTAAATTCTAAAACTAATTTAGGGTTGATATGTTTTTTGATTTTTTTCCTTTTGATACAATGGATATATAACCATTTTTATTTATTGACTAAAGTAGCTAAATGGCATCTGAGCAACCACTAAAAAGTGTATCTATGAATGAAAGCTCAAATTAAAGGAAGCTAAAAATAAAAGTCTTGACTTTAATGAGGCAATCACTGACGACTGTCATCTTCCCATTTCAAATTCTAGTTCCTTTAATGTTTTATTTTGGTTTTGGTTTCTGATCAAAGATACTCTGTCAACATTTTGGAGCATCTCAATTGGTCTTGCTGATATAGATCAAGTCTGACAGAAAACAATTGATTTTTGGTCTCATGATTGAAATACTTTCCTCCTTTTTCTTGTTGCTCTAAGGTATTGATCTGTGACATAGATAGGGCTTTAAATACATGCCTTACAAACAGTGAATATTAGTAATTCATTAGTTCCACTATATCTTCAGAGAGGTTTGAAGTGTCTTGACAGATAACTCACATGATATTGTGCCATAGATTTTTCTTACTGCACCTCCCTACATTAAAGAATTCAAAGATTTATTAACTGCCACTGGAACTTAACCCAATGCAGCTCAACAAACAGTGTCAAGGACAGTGAACTGGACTATACATATGTAATTATAGAAAAATAACTATTTTTTCTTTGACAAGATGCTTTCAACTTCTTGCAAAATACCAAATAAAGCGTAGGTATGCTAAGAAAGGAAAATGAGCAATGAAATGGCTGTAAGAGCATCCCTCTCAGCAGCTCTTCTTCTACAATAAGCTTCATAGGGTTTTTTAAAGAGAAGTCCTATAAAACTGTCATAAAAAATATGAATGCTACAGAAGAGGTGTGTCACATATATAGATTTGGTGGTTTGATGGTCCTGAGATTGAAGAATCAGTGTTAACACAAGAAAGGTCAGCATGCTGCTTTTATTACCAAAACAAAATAATTATTATTGACAAGGTTTAATTTGATAAATATTGTGTATGCTATAAAACCTAGAAGTATAATTGATTATTTTAATGCCATTCCTTTTTCTTTAGAATCAATTTCATTCAACTTTGATATGAGGAGTTTTCTTAAAACAAGTTTATTTTCCAGACATGTCAATGAAATGGTTTTAAGACTGACAGGAGACAGATGAAGAGAGGCATCTACAGTACTTCACTGTAATTAAATGTAATGTAATTAAATCTATGATTGTAAATAGTAAAAGCATTTACATGAGTCTTTGATGTTTCTTTTTAGAATTCACAGCAATTGATTGAGCTTTTAAGCCTGTCAAGAAAGAGAGGTATTTATCTAAGGTGGCCCAGGAATCATAGCCTGCTCTCTTAGTCAACAGCATTGAAAAATCCATGTACCATTTTCAAAATTGCGTCACCAGTGTAATCTCTTCCAGCCTTCATTTACAGAGCAGCCTCCTTCACTGTCTCTGCACACAAGTTGTAATTCACTGCTCTAGCACATCTGCCACATACTCCTATGGTAGTTAGAAGATTAGATCTTTCAGAAAACCGCTAAAAATGAAATAATTTTTAATATTGCAGTGTTGGGGTGAAGTAAGACTAGCAACTGCAGCCCCAAGCCTACAGATACAAAATCTACATTCTGATTTATTTAATTACAGATTTCTCCAGAAGATCTGTGAAAAGTGGAAAACAACATCGTCCTTAGTCTGTGCAAAAGAGGAACACCCTTAGGTGGCTTTGTGCTGTGCTACTGATGATTAAAAAGAAAGAAAAACAGAAGAGTTCATCATTTTTCATCAGCACAAAATGTGACTGTGAGCAATTTAAGACACAATTTTGTGACCTATAGAGCATCCCTGCCCCATCCTTTACAGGCCGTGATATCCTGCATTGCATGGCTGAGAGCAGTCATGCCTCACCAGATTCCTCAGCTACATTTAAGAATGGGGTTTAAGTGTCATAAATGCCAAGCAGTTTTCTTCAGAGGATAATGAATTTGATCCTTGCTATTTTGAGGAATGTTTGTTGTTACCCTTATATGTATCATGATTAGAGAAAGGAAATTAAGTTAAAGCAGAATTGATAGTCTGCTTAATACATAGACTTATACTTCCCATAAACCAGAGGAGACACTTTCAGCTAAGATATAGAGGGAGAAACTGAACAACTTAAGAACTTCGAGAAACATCTCCTTTATGATCCCCTGTATTTTTAAACAAGCATGTACTTTCAGTAAACAGGCAGCAATTCTCCAGCAGCACTGACAAACCTATTCGACAGACCCAAATTCCAACTCAGACTTCCAATTCAGGGGCATTACACTGACTTTCTAACACATACTTTTTTTAGCTGCATAAAAAGCTTTGAGAATAGTTTATACTTCTAGTTGGTGAAAATGATTTTTAAATGTTATATAGCCAAACTAAAATGATTTCTCTAGGTTTCCAAAGTGTTTGACACTTTCAAAAACTTTTTTCACCCTTTCACTCACATTTTCAATTGTAAATGAAAAAACATCAGAAATTACTCTTTCCAAAAATAACAACAACAACAACAAGGTTATAACATTTCCAATTTTTTCCATCGTCCAATTCTTTTGTTTAGCTGATCCTGAAATAGAGGGATGTTCACCATTTGAGAAGGCAACATTCTGCCTGTCATAAATCTTATAGTTTTCACCCTGTCTGATGGAGATGATAAAACTATCTCCTTTTACAAAGCATTCCCCAAACAGAATGGAGATATGTAAAGAATGAAACTTTAGTGCCTGACAAATTTACTGTGGAATTAAAAAATGTGTTTTGTAGAAACATCACATACAAATGAGAACTTAGCTATTTAATTTTTTCTGTTAATAGATGAAATGACACAGGGACATTTCAGTACACTTAGGTGGCACATGGTTGTTCAAAAGTACTCTAACTTGTCTGACTTTCTACTTTTAGCAGTAGGGTTTCTTTGTTCTAGGCTTTTTTTGTTGATAACTATGAAGTACAGTAGCACATCTGTCCAAATTCTGGTTTACTCTCTTGGAGATCCTGGTCCTCAGACATTATGAAATTCAGCTATAAAAGAGATTTTGTAGATCTGTGAGTTAATCTCATATTTCCAATTATTTGTGTATGTTAAAAACTTCTCTGAAGCTCTTCATTTCTGCATAACTTTCTTGTAGTATCCTAAATGAGGATACCATGCTAGCTGTGGCTTCTAGCTAATAAGATGATTATTTTAATCATCTGTTGTAATTAATTGGAATCGGTCAGGTACCTGAAGGTAATGAAAAACTAAATCAAAAGAACTGAGTTAATCAGGTTAAAATTTAAAATGTCTGCAGAAGAATTTTTTCCAACATAGAAACTAGCTTTGAAGAAAGTGCCATAAAGTGGCAAAGGTGAACCAAATATAATTTTTCAGAGAATAAAAAAAAAAAAAAAATCAGTCTAAATCCTGGAATGCAAAAGGAAAAATCTTTATTCATAATGCTACATTTCCAGTTCAATTCCTTCCTCATTGAAAAGTGTTTTTCCTGGTCAGTATATGCATCTGAAATAAATGAGATCAATAGGAGACTTGCCAAGGCTTGGATTTCACTCTAAGTGCTTTGCATGTTAAAAGATGACCTTTTCAAAATAGCAGTCTTGGGATCTGATGATTCTTAGACTTGGATCTTAGACTTAGATTTAAATTTCTGCTTGCATACTAACAGAAAGAAAGGCAGATTCATAAGAAGAAAAGCTATGCAATTAGACTTTCAGTTTCTGTGTTCCCATTGCATTTGAGATATTACAAGGGGCTGACTCAGTATTGTTATGAAGTGGGAAATTACTTACCTTTTAAAAAACAATTTTTTGGTCCAGGAGCAGTTCTATATGTTATTTTACAGTAATTTATTTATTAGAAATCACTTTTCATAACTGCTCAAAGCAGAACTGGACAATAGCTTCATAAACATATTTTTTGGTCTGTTTTCTCTTCTCTCCTCCTGATTTTAAGGACTCAAGGTGCTCTATTTCTGTTCCAGCTTGGAGAGCTGCATGTAGTTTCATTATTGCTCCTCTATTGGAGGAGTTCCTTGTGGATCTTCCTTTCCCACAGTCCTAATTTCCTTTCAACCAACATACAAATACCTCAGCTTATCAGTATTTTATACTGTTCTGGAAATCATGGCGGTGGAGGGGAAAAGGAGTGCCGCTGTGCTGAAAGACAGTAGCTCCATAGCAGGAGAGCTTGTTATGGCACAAGAGGCTTGACCACCAGACAGAGCCAATGTTCACACAAGACATTTCTGACAGAGCAGGCATCCTGCCTGCCATAATCTCTGCTAATTCTTTGTAACTCAGGAATTTGTAGTACCAATATACATGAAAAACAGTTATATAGCTCTGAGATTGTTCTCTACAAGGAAACCACATCTTTTTAAAAAAGTCTATAATGTCCTCTACTGCACTTTCTGCTACTGATTTATCGTGGAAACCATGTTAAATATGAAGAAATTTTGCTTTCCTTGGTTTGTTTTCTACTTTCCACGACTGACAGTCTCTGTTTCCAAAGCTTTCCTTAATATGTGCCACAGAAATCTCTTCTGAGGAACCAGTGGTTGCTTTTTTTTACCTGGAATAAACTTTTTGGACATCTATTTCTAATAACCTGTTTGCTCACAGCAGAGGTTAATTAAACCCTTCATTTATACTTTCTGGGTGGCTGCATAACTCAAGGATGTTTATCACAAGTTCCATGTGTGCCTGGTGAGTCTCTATGGTTTCCTAATTTCCAGTTTATAGACATTCCCACAGATGTCTTGTTCATTCCTTAAGACATGTTGTTCAAAACTCCCTGTACTTCAGTCAGAAAAGCTAACATTTGGTGAACAGGACCTGTCTTTTTGGATATAGACGATTGGATACACTCAGGTTGAAAGGATAAAGAAAAGCCAGGCTAAGGTACAAGGCACGTGGAATCTTGCACTTACACACCAATGTCACTTAGTCACACCTAGTCAGTGATGTTCTGTTCCTTGCATACTGTAGTCAGACATGGTTTAGAGCTACTGTTGCAAACCAGTTGTGGGGCATTGTTAGGAGTGGTGATCTAAGGAAAAGACCATCTGTGGCCTTGCTGTCATACTGCAGTCTGCATGTGGGCTTTCTGAGAGACTGAAAATAGAGCTCTGCTAATTCATAGCTCTGGTTAATTCAGAAAGAAGGACTGACATAAATTAGTCTTTTGATACTTCCTTTTCCCATTGGAGAAAGAGCTCAGATTGTCTTTCTATAGTCACACAAGTGAAACAGTTTCTAATTGATCCTCTGGGGCACTGAGAGCACTTTCCTCCAGTCAGAGAAATGGAGAGAAGAGTGTTGATTTTCTATAGAAAAACAAGATTCAGCTTTCAAATGCATCACAGAACAGTATCAAAAGATGTTTGCACAGGCAGGGAGAGCACAAAGTTTGTACCAGCTGCAATTAAAAGTTCACAGAAGGTTTGCTGGAATTAATACCTGAACACTGGGCAGACATGAATCAGAGCTGCAAGGTGCTTGACATTTTGATAGCACATTTCACCGACCTTTAATGAATATATAAAGCTACAGGGCAAATGGTGGGCTAATGAATACATAAAGCAACAAAGCAAATAACTGAATGCTATTGAAGACTAAAGCTACAGAGCTGACAGGAGACAGCCATTGTATAGGTACATTTCCCTACCAGATTATCCTTTGGGAATACACACAAAAGGGAACCACTCCACATTCATGGCTTTTGAAGGAAGTCAGAGAAAAAATGGAAAGGAAGAGTAAAGGAGAAGATTGCAGTGAGCTGTCATTATCAACTGTTAATACAGCTTCTAGGTAGTGTAATGGTCTAAACAGATCAATAATGACAGATTTTTCCACACCTGTTGGAAGCTGCAGATTGAATAACACTGTCTGTGGCTCAGAGCTGAAGTAGAGGCCACATGGGCACTCACAGCTCATGTGCATTCCATCACCAGTAGTTCCAGAGCTTCAACTGAGGCTGAAGGCAAGATGGGCTAGCAAAGGGTAAGGTTCCTGCAAGATCTGAGTTGTAAGATTTTAAGATATTTCTCTCTGCTAAACATTTGTTCATCTCTCAAAAAAAAAAAAGTTAGAGATAAAAAAAGAGGACTGAACATAGTGGTAAGGGTTTATTTCAAATGCACCATTCTCTATCACCCACTTCCTGCCACTGCCTCCCTGCAAAGATCACAGACTTTACAGAATCACAGTGCAAGTGGAACTTTGATATCCTAAAATTTACAAAGTTACTCAATGCTAAAGGACATATGACTGTCTTTTGCTGGCTCTTTATATACTGAGGAGCGTGAGAGAATTATAGTTGACCTTCCCACTGATGTGATTTTTTTTAGTGGCACCCACCTGTGGCAGCACATATTCCACGAAGAGACTGGAGAGGTGGGAGTGTCATTCACCAAGAAGTAACATCTACATTCAGGATGAAATTCACCTCTTTGCCAAGAAATGCCTAGAGTTATTTATAGAGAAATCTCATATATTGGGTGCAAATCAACTCCCTTCAAAGGGCCAGCATGAGTTCTAGGCTTGCATGAAAAATGTCTGCCATCTCTACCTGCACATTGAAATAAATAAAAGTTGCAGTAATGTGCTCTGGTACATGTCATACTGCGTAGCCAGTAAGGCCCTGAAAATAGATTATTTTTCCTTTATTGTGCTTTGAAAGGTTTCCATGTTAACAGAACAATCAGCTTTCTTTTTAATCATAAATTGGCATTTCTAAACTGTTCAGTGTGGGTGAGCACTGTCACTACTGTAGTTTTTTGCTGCAGGAGACTGTGGAATGAATAAATAAATGCTTATTTCTAACATTCCCCTACTCCTTGAATGTAACATGTCACAGAATGAATCAGGTGAGTCAAGAACCATTGCCTTCGTTTGACACATCTCTCAGTCATCAGCTGAATTCATTAGATATTCTTGTAGAGACTTTTTGATCAGAGAATTCCTGTAGCAGAAGCTTGCATTAATAGTAATAATAACAACAATAATGGCAAAAGTATGACCAACATCTACTGCACAAGCAAAAAGAACCGAGAAATAAAAATACTAACTGATGATCTGTCATGAGTGGTTTAAGTGGGAAGAGTTAAAGAGACATCTCATATGAACAGGCATATTCCATCAGTGGTTTACAAATGGAACAAAGTCTTCACTAGCATCATCAAAATATAATTCAGTGAGTGTGTTTTCAGTGTTCAGGTTTGCTATAAAATCAAGTTAATAATTCTGAGAGATCAGTGTTACAAATTAGTGCAACTCTTTTTTGGACAACATGAAAAGAAAAATAGATTTGATATCCTATTACAGGATAACATTACAGATATGGAAGTATCAAGTAAAAACACTGACTGGTAGTAAGTTGGAAGGAATGCACAGGGGATAAGGACACATGGAGTAATAAGGAGTAGGGTTGGTGTGCTCAAAAGAGTAGAGATGATGTTACTTGGACAGACAAGAGATCTGGCTGTGAGGGGACTGTAGGTCTTGGGATGTTGAAAGTTCATCAGAAAACAGAAAATACATATTCACCCACTGAATAAAGCATTTTTACAAAGCATCAAACCATGGAGGAGAAGGTCCTTGAGGAATGGGTGTAAAGAGAACAGAACAGCAGCTCCTGGCTCAGTACAGGAAGGTGAAAGAGATTTTCACAGTGGTAGTATCCTTCCTGCAGGCCCTGATCAGGCATCTTTGGTCCCTGTTTCCCCTGGCCTTACTGTTTCACTGCCCTGAGCCCAGGCAACTACTTATAAAGCCACTTTCTGCCCCACCTCCTTCCCTTCCTCTTGACTCCTGTCATTTCCTAGCAAAGAAGGAAACAAGAAATCTTGTGTAACTGAAGCTACCAGGATACAGTGTCAGGGATGACAGAATCTGAGCAGCAGTGGGCCATGGATTGTATGTCACTAGGGAGCGAGTGGATGAAGCCATAAAGCGGATTCAGGAAGGTTTGAGGACACCGCAGACACTCTATGAGAAGGGGGTTAAATAGATGATACCAAGATGTATCAGTAACATTATCACTGGATTTTCTACAGTTCAAAAAGACTTTCCATGCTATCACACCCCCATTCCACTGTGTGCATCCCCGGATGCTCAGCTTGTTCACAGCCTTCACCAGGGAAGGAGGAGGCAAGGTCTGACACACAGGTGCTGCTCTGGATGCCTCATCCCCTAGCAAAGGGTGCAGAGGGCTGTGCATATATACACCAAAGACACTGGTTCTCATGGTCTAGATAGAAAGGTAGACCTGGGTGGAAAGGTCGTCTGAGCACAAGGTTGTACAGTGCACAGCAAAGAGCTATGTTTTGGAAAATTGGGGAATGCTGGAATCATGTCTGTCACACCAGGCTTCCTGCCTTGCTGTCTGAGGTCAGAGCTTCAGACTGGACATATAACCTGTGTTTGTACAAATGGGATTAGTTTCATCTACTTGTGGGATCCAGGTTAAACTGTCTGGGGACAATATGTCCAAGTGGGATATTTAGCAAGGAATTCCTCACCAGAAATTAATTAAGTATGAGGGAAGGGATACCTTTAATGAAACATCCTGACTTCATTCCTGTAAGTTTAAGATTTGATCACTGTTCATAGGACAAGGAAGCATTTCTTTCTCTCTTAAACTTCATAGTTGCTTGCTCTCTTTTTTTCCAGATTAACAAAAATGTTTTAAAGCAGTTTCTGTCACTCTTCTCTCCTAGGTTAACCAAAAAAATTCCCAGCTCCATCCCTCCCTTTTTTTAGCAATGGTTAGCTTTCCCACTGGAAATCACTAAAATTCCATGTTTCATGTAGTAGAAAATATTTTGTCTTACAAGGAATAAATATGGACTTTGACCCAGTGTATCAAATGTTCTAGTCCAGAAAAGATGGGTTTAATAATTTGACTGAAACATATTTTCAGTGAGTTCCACAGGATATTCTAAACAGTCTGTGGTATTTTTTGTTAGTTCATTGTTCTGCTGTTGTTTCACGGAAAGCAGTGTTGTACACATCCTTGACATGGCAGAAGATCTACTCATAACCACTCAAGTAGTTATTTCTGGGCTTTCTAAAATAAAATCAACCTTCTTTATCAAAGTGATTTTAACTTTTTACTTCCCAAAAACAAGTATCCTCTTTACATCTAGGGTAGAGTTAATTTCTTCTCTGTAGCTGTTACAGTGCTGTGTTTTGTATGCAGAATGGGAATGGTGTTGATAACACACTGCTTTTTTTTTTGCCTTTTTTTTTTTTTTTGCTAAGGCTTGTTTATCTTAAGGACTTTTTTCCTTTTCTCATGCTCTGTAATGAGAAAGTATACAAAAGAAACTGGGAGGGAACATGGCTGGGCAAAGGAATATTCGGATATTCCACACCGCAGAACATCATAAACTGGGGGGAATTAGTTGGAAATGTGACTGATCTGGGTTCAGGAATGGAGGCCTGGCATTGCATTGTGCATCACTTGTTTGTTTCCTTTTTATTGTAATTACTTACCATTGTAAATTTTTACCATTATTATTGCATTTTGCTTTATTTTCAATTATTAAACTGTTTTTATCTCAACACAGAAATTTTACTTTGACCCATCTCCCCACTCCACTGGGTAGTGGGGATGAGAGGGGAGGGTTGAGTGAGTGTCTGCATGATGCTTAATTTCCATCTGTGTTTAAAACACCACAAGACAATAAGAACCCTCTAGAAGTTATTTTTTGTAAATTCAGCTTTGTCTTCTAAAATAAATAAGTTCCTCATGAAATATGAGCTTATCAGACAGTGTCATCAAAATTTATAATAGCAAAAAAAAAAATCTTCCTTATCTCCTCTGTCTTATTTTCATCACATTTAGGCTCGCTGCATACATTTTTACTTTTCCTTCGGTTATCTCAGAATCTACTCTTTCTTTTTATACTTGCCATTACAATTCCATTCCATTCTCCTATGCTCTTTGTCATCATTTTCCTTCATTCTATATGCAGTTCAATTACCTCATTCTCAGCTCGTAAGTGAATTCATGGTGCTATCCTTATCTAAATCTCTGCTTCCAGTTAACACAGTCTATTTTTGTAGTTATTTTTTGCAACTTTGTACATTCATCCATTGTTAAGCACTTTCCTCCATTCCTCTTTCGGTATCCGAAACATCTTTTTGCTTTTTAACTGGCGATCTATTCTGTCTGCATCTAATGCAAGCTGTGAGATTCCTCAGCATGCATAAACTTACATTTTATTTTGAATTTTCAGTAATGTAGAGGAAGCATTTTTTTTAACCCATGCATGTTTTCATTACAGTGTCACCTTGACCCAAGCACATACAGCCTCATTTTTGCAGATAGTGAACAAATTGCACTCACAATTTTTCTTTCATATGTGCTAGTTGTAAAAAATGCTGCCGTTTCACTCAGTTGCAAATTGGAAGTTAATTGTAATTTTCTTTCATAATGGAAAAAAAATCAGGATGCAATTTTCTGGGACCTCTAGGTCATTTGACAATCATTTTTTTTTGATCTTAACAAAAATTTCACACTTTTAACATCTCTCTTATTAACATCTCTTCTTATTGAAGTCCTTAATGAAGGAACTTATATCAATGAAAATGCGGTGCTTCAATGGGAAAAGCCCTTTAAACAATTCTTTTCAGGAGGCTTTCACTTTCTCCCAAAAAAGATAATATATTTGGACTGTTTTTCTGATGTTTTAATTTGGGTAGTCATTTAAACCTTAACAAACTGAATGGAAGTAGGGGGTACCTTCATCCCTCATTTCTTCACCTAGCTGACAGAATACGGAGGAGGCATTGCACTCTGCAAGACCTGAGGAGTACAGATGGGGTACCAACAGTGCTGTACTAAAAGGCAAATATACTTCATAGCAGTGGGGCAGGAGTAGAGTAAGAACTCTGACTGACAAAAAATTGTTTTGCTTTCTGGAAACATGACCACTGAGATGAAGTTTTATTCAAGAGACATGTATTAGTATAAATACATTCCCTTTCAGGTTAAACAAATTGAGGGCTTTTTTGCTCTTGCTTTTCTTAGGCTAAAAACTGTGACCACTGTCAACTTCCTCAGCTTCACTGAATGTTCTAAAAACATCTGCAGGAGAAAAATACAGCTTTAGATCAAATTGCTTTAAATACTATTTGCTAGTTCATGGCACTTCAGGGGCTAAGCCAAGTAATAAAAAAATAACTTCATGTGAATTGTCTGTTTCCTAAGACTGTGGCTTCTGAGCAAAGACTTAGAACAACTCCATATTTGCTATTTTCAGTAATGTTTGCTGCTACTGGATTAACTCTTCTATTCTTTCAGAAAGAATTATTTTATAGCTGATACATAGATCCATTGACCAACAAAAGAATATACAGGTCTTTGGCAAGATCTCATTTGGGCAACTCCTGACTGTAATTTTAACCCTCAGTGCTTCTGATTACGTTTCTGAAGTGGAGTGGGGTTTTTTTCAGTTCAATCCCCACATTTCAAGCCTTCACACTGAGCAATTTACTGTCTTACAGTTGGTTAGGCATCTTCTTTTCATGCAAGGTTGACCTGAATCCCCACAGCAATTCCGTCTTTCACTTATTCTTCCATTGGGAATGACCTTTAGTTCTTTTCCATAAGCTAATCAGTTATGTTAAGAAAAAAAAAAAAAAAGAAAAACTTGTGCCTAAGAATTTTCAACCACTTTGTGATGCACTTATGATATTATCTCAGATATGCACAAGCTGCAGAAGACACATCCGAGGACAATACCAACAACTCACTTATGCACTGTTCTATAACTTACTATTTTATGGGTTTTTTCATAAACAAGAAAAATGTTTTATGTATGTATATATATGTATGTATATATATGTATGTATATAATATAATACATTAGTTGGAAAAGTTTGCACTAGCTGAGAGTTTGTTTTAGGATATTTCACAGTATTCTACTGGGCTCTCATTTAGTAAACACTCCTCCTGTATCATCTCACCTGTGGGGAACTGTAACATATTTCATACCTGTTCTGAAATACTTCAGAAACACAACTCTGAGACTTTTACCCTTAAGCTACTTTAAAAAAGAAAAATTAAATCCTTGTCTGGCTAGAGGATTAGGATAGGCTTATGGGATTGACATCTGCTTGACAGAGAAGATACCAATGCTGTAAAACTCATTCTTTTCTGAAGCTGATGCATTGAAAATATGAAACGTGTAAAAATAAGAGACTAAGTACAAATGGCCGTATGAATGCTTGAGTTGTATTTTGAAGGTGAGGTAAATAATAGGTCCAGTATTCCCAGAGGTGTTTAATATATGTTTTAGAGAATATATATCTTTACCCTGACAATGAACCATTGATTATGTCAATTATTTTGGAGATTACATTCTATTTTGAATTGAACTCACACAAGAGTATCAATGAGACTTAAACAAGAATGTATTGCTGTATTTAAAAATCATTATATTTACTGGATGTTGGATCACAATTATAGAATCACAGTATAGTTTGGATGGGAAAAGATTTTTTAAGGTCATTAATCCAATCCCCCTGGTAATCTTCAACTAGGCCTAGTGGCTCAGAATGTTTCCAGGGATGGGATATCTACCATCTCTCAGATTATCTTACTCCAGTGTTTCATGATCCTCATTTTAAAATTTTCCTCCTTATATATAATTTGAATTGACCCTCTTTTAGTTCAAAGCTGTTACCTCTTGTCCTATTGCTAAAAAAGTCTGTCCCCCTCTTTCTTTCAAGTCCTCTTAAGCATTGAAAAACTGCAGAACATCTCCCCCAGAGACTTCTCTTCTGCAGGATGTGCAACCCCAAATCTCTCAGCCTTTCTTCATAGGAGAAGTGTTCCATCCCTCTGATCATTTTTGTGGCTCTCCTCTGGACCTGTTTCAACAGGTCCATGTCTTTCCTGTGCTCAGGGCCCCAGAGCTGGATGAAGCACTCCAAGTAGGGCCTCAAAAGAGCAGAGCAGAGAAGACTGGTGAAGTAGAGTGGAAGATTTATTGCTTTTTATTTTGATATTCTTTTTTTTGTGTGTTTAGAATGGAGCTTGTTAGCTATCATATATCACCTATCATGGATATTTTTTGTTTTCAGTAGTGCTCTGACTGGAAAGTCTGTATACTTTTGTTTCATTTTTCAAGCTTGCATATAGACATTCTTAACTTGTCAGCTACTTCTGAGTTCTCATCTTGACAAAATTATATGTGAGTTATGTTAAATGCCCTAAAAACAAGTTCTGCAAGATTGAGTATGGATGGATCTGGGTAATAGTTTTATGTCTTAATTTTATTTTGCTGCTTTGTGGAGATAAATTAACCTAAATAATGTATCCTTAAAATGCATGCTATACTTCATATATGCAGCATAAAAGTGCTTGATATGCAATTCTCATGTATTGGCATATATTTACTCATATAAATTAACTAATAGAGTGAGCACTAATCCACACTTGAACTAGGCAACAGATTTGAAACTGATGCCTGTATTCATAAGCTAATAGGTGAAAATAAATTAAAGAAGTAGGATGTACATAAAAAAAAAAAAGATATTGCATACAAAACAAATGCAAAGAATCCTAAAAATCTCAACATGGCAAACAGAGCATTTTGCCAAGCATTCTCCTTACTTATAAGGAAGAAAAAGATTGTGGTATTTTTGTCCACAATTTTAGAAAAATTTACTTTTTGGTTGTTATAGACACATATTATAAAACTANATCTACCAGATAAAATGATTGGGGTAAGTTAAAACTGAGCAAAGAAATTCACACTCAAAAGGAATGTTTGAATCATGCATGTGAATGTATAAATATATAACAGGCTAAGCCTTTTTGTTAGCGGATGTGCCTTGGCTAAATGCCAAATCTGCTGGCTGTATAATATTTGTCTCCTAATTGTCTATTTCTTATTTTTTATTAAACTTATAAATTTTTCTAAGAAAGTGAACCTCGTTTTTCACATGGTGAACTTATAGACCTTAATATGAAGGGAAGTAATAAATCTTGTTACACCGGGAATTCTCAGTTACATGTGAGGTAGGTGATGCTGCATGTTGCAAAATCCTTTGTGTGTTTCTGATGTCCTGCTTTCTCAGATTTGCCCTGGCAAATGATTTACATGGTAATTTTGTGATATTAAGATAGGTCTGCTAAATGTAATGGGATTTATATTTTGTTTTTACTCTGTTTTGATGCAAAAGTGTAAAGCCAAGTTTACAGTAAAGAGTTTTTAAGACACTAAACCACGACAAACTCCTGTATTTCCTTTTTCAGAAGAAAAATATTGCTCTCAGGTTTGATAGAGAAGATTCAAATACGTTTACTCAACCACATGGAATAAATTTCATGAAACTTAAGTGTTGCTTTTTCTTAGTGATAAGTCTACTGTCAGTCTTAACTTACCCATCATTGAAGCATATTTCTGTCATTTTGAAATACATAGTTGAGCAGGAAGTATCAAAGATGAAGGAAGAAAAAATACTTAAAAGTGCTTTGCAGCAAATTATTTACATATACTCTTTTTCATCCCGTTTAATTTTGCACATCTAATTGCTCTGCCTAAGATGCTGGCATATCCATTATAAAGTGAATGGAGGAGGAATATCAGCTCATTTAAAATCGAATGTGTATCTTCTTAGGGTAGATTTATGGGCTATTAAGTTTTAGGTTTAGGTGCCTCATTTGGGTACCTGAAGTTACAGATAGTATAAAGATGATGCCTCAGGTCAGATTTTTTTTTTATTTTTTTTTTAAGACCTAATCAGAAATGGAAACATATTGCTAGTCAGTCCATACAGGGACCAGGGACACAGTTACTAGTAGTGTGTTTAATGTATTTACCTGTGTTTGTAAACTTAACCTCTGAAACAGATTAATCATAATTCATGTCTCCAGTCTTAGAATGCAAACTAATTGATGTCATTCCATGTTACATTCCATGTTACACCTTCACATAAACACTGTCAAACCCCTGGCAAGAATAAAAGAGCTTAGGAGAGGCAGAGATCCCATATCTTGGTATGCAGCGAAAATACTTTGTGAAAGGATTAATGCTGACCACTGGTACAGACCTTAAACAAAAACTCCCAGGTTTTGCAAGACAAGACCCATGGTAATACATACAAGCAGACATTTCTCCAAGGCACTTAGAAAGGCTTCATGGTGAAGGGCAACCCTTACTAAATTAGTGTTAAACCAGACCGGTTTTGAGTTTCTGCTTCATTTTAACAAGATGTAACTAGTGCATTTTCAAAACTGCCTTGAAATCTGCTACAAGGAACTAGGGGAGGGAACTTCAGAAGAAAATACTGCTCCAGCAGAAATGGAAATGGCTTGGCAATGTGTGTTTCATGAAATGTGGAGTAAATCATTGTCTGATACTAATGCAGGAGAAAAAAGCTAGATTCCAGGTCTTGTCAAATGCGATCCTTCCTACCTTTACATGGCATTTGAGATAGATTTGGAAGACTTGAGCGCTGCCAGTCCCCCTAAGGAGCAATCAGCACTTGTAAATATTGAACAAAGGCGCACGAAAAGTCTCTGAAGCAATGAATAGTTTCTTGTATGCTTACTCAACTCACATGGACAGTCAAAGTACTCCCACGGATCAGTAGGTAAGCAGGCACACAGATCTCTGCAGGTCTGATCAGCTACATTCAGCTAAATGCCGCTGCTTTTCCCCCCATCCCTTTTCACTCCAACAGAATGCCATTCTTATTTGAACTTCACAATTCATTGTTAGTTAATTAGCACCTTTTCGCCTGTATTTCTTATGCAATTGCGTGAGTAGCTGCTGTTAGAGGAAACAGAAAGATCTTGAAAATAAGATATTGGTTTAAGTGGAAAAGGAAACAAAAATAAAGGCATTATGATAGCTTTCTTCCATTAATTTACTCAAAAAGTTGTATTGTTTTCACGCCTTTAAAACATTTAGAGGTTCAAAGATAAATAGCATCTCATTTCACACAGATGAACTGTAAGGTTTTTTGTTTGTGAGGACTAAGCGGTACCTCATCATCCTTATTGCTTATTTACTAAGACATTATTGTTAGTTAGATGAGTTTTTTCTATTCAATAGCCTACCGAAGCAAAAATCTACCTCCATATGCATTAAATACCTACAAAAATACTGTTTCCAGTGTATTTAGGAAAATGCCACAAATAAAAATGTGATTTGTGTGGATTTTACCATGTTGCACAAAAGTCTTTGAGAGGTCAGAGGATTTCTCTGTGTAAGTATCACAATTCAATTTTAAAGGCTAAATAATGACCAGAGTAATGCCAAATATGATACCTGTGTGTTTTGCCTAGGCTTAAAATTTTTTGATCTATTTTTAGATGGTCATCTAGTTTTCTTCAACAGCAAGGAACAAATTTTCTTCAACAGCAGGGGAACAAATAGTAGATGTCATCCCATCTGAGACACTTACGTATGGATGGGCTGAAGTTTTCCATCCCTTTCCATTCATAGAGGGATAATTTAGATTCAGTAGATCACCAGTAATACATATTAAAGAAAAACTTTTTCCTTCTGTTCTTTTACCAAAAGAGAATAAGGTACAAGTATCTTTTACTGACTTCAAGAGTAATGAGAACGTTGTACTGAATAAGTGTACAAGCTAAAAGCCTTTTTATTTCCACACAAATGTAGACAAAGTTAAAGTAATTATATTCAGGCACAGTTCTCTTTCACTTGCTGTTAAAAGATACACTGAGCATTTTGCCTTCCCAGAATTTGCAAACTTCCTAGGAATATTCTGTGATATTTCTTCTTGTAACTGGTGATGAGCTTAAAAATCTATTAATATGGCAGTTGCTGGTCAACTGATGTACCTTGATTACTTAGAATAAAACCCATCTTAATTATCGTGCTTTAAAAGGAATGCATGTGGTCAGTGGAATGGCTATGACCTGCTGTTTCCACACTATGGACTCAGGACTGTTGGGCAACAGCACTCATGAATACGCTGATTAAAAGACTCAGTCAATCTCTTGCAAATTTTTTTTGCCAAATGAACATAGAGACCTGCATTAAACATGGAAAAGTGCTGTGAATTCCTCCTTTCTCAGAAACAGCTGAGTTACTGTTGCTATGGCACCCTTCATTCTCAGTACTGCAGAACACTCAACAAGATATCCTTATGCATACAAGGAGCCGCTTTGACTTTGGAGTTGCTCATAGGTTTTAAATTAAATATCTGCTGAAAGGTTTTGTTGTACATGACCTGTTATCTCATTTTACTTGTCTTTTTAGTTTGCGAGAAGAACTATATAATAAGTGTTTTTTTACAAACAGTTTGCAAGCTATAGTTTCTGGTTTATGGGCTGGGTATAGGCTGGATTTTGTTGTTACTAATCATGCTGGTTTTAGAGTGACTAGCTCTATGTGAACCTTGTGCTAGGACAACATAATGGCTCAGAATGCCTTGTAGAAATTCAGAATATCTATACTCTTATGAAATTATTATAGAGAATCACAGAAAAATACAGCTGGGATTTTGAAAGACAAAGTATTCAGTAACAGTTGCAGTCTAAAGTGCACTTGCTTTTAAAAAGTTTTGGTGGGTTTTTTGGGGTTTTGTTTTGTTTTGTTTGTTTGGGTTTTTGGTTTTTTTTTTTTAAGGTTTACTCTTATTTCAAGGTGTTTTTGTGTTTCTTCACAGTATGGTCACACAAACACTTGAGCAGACTGAGTGGGGTCTAAGGAATGGGAACAAGAAAGGAAGGGCAAAGGCAAAGAAGCAGAACAGAAAGGCATCAAGGTAATATAGTTGCTGGTAATTTTGTGGAATCACAAACTAAGGCTACAGTGAACATACAATGTTACTGAGTCTATTCCTTTCTTCAACATCATGTGGTCTTCTGGATCACATTGACAGATCTTTGTGTAGCATCTTTTTAAAGAAATGAAATGGTAGAGATTCAAGATAGGACCAAGCAATCTGTTCCTGTGATTGTCTTTCTCTTCATGTAAATATAAAGAAAATCTAATATCCATCATGTGCTAGTACTGCTATTATTACTACTGCTAATAACAATCATCATTCCATTTACTTTGACTGCATGAGTCTTTATTTTTAAAATAAGCATGAGCATTGGAGCAGGAAACTTTGCAAATTTTTGATACACCATAAGTAATCTATAAAATATAGTGATCCATTTCAACTGTATGAATTAATGCAATGTTTATCGTATAAAACACATATTTAGTAATTAGTGAGTATTCATTAAAATTGTATAACCTGTATATTTTTTAGATATTTTTCTTTTGTTATAAAACTCAGAAATTATGTAATTAATCTAAAGCCCTATTAAAAGTATTGTGGAGTGTGAAATAATGTCATGTAACTCAAGACTAGCCATTTTCATCTCACCTTCAAACATATATATATTCTTATTGCATTGGAGACTGATTCCTTCTAACCTCAGCCTGTCTTCCCTATTATGATTCTGCAGTAGTAAGTGCTATCTCTTCACCTTCTCACTGGCATTAGCTACAGCCACTGGGGCATTAAATATGAGCTTTCATCCTTCTTTTTCTGTTTCTTTGTGTGAAGAGAAGCTACATCTCTGGAGGAAGTATCCAACCAATAAATTGTGGCATCATGTGATAAGTTGCAAAACCAGGTGAGAAACTGTGCCATGACTCTCTGCTAAGGATGGCAGTTAGGCTTATGCCAAGAAAGAAAACAGCTTATGTTACTGTTACATTTTGTCTACAAATTTATGTTTTTAAGAATCACTAAAATCTCAGAAGTTACCAGAAACAGGGCATAATTCAATATGTCAGTGTGTTTAACTAGTTGCCAAATGCTTTTGACAACTGGATACCTGTTAGATTGTTTTGTTGTTCAAACAATCATCCACGAGACTGTCCTGAAGCTCAAACACTTGGGATCTTCAGGGATAGGTGACATTCAACAGAACGAACATAAAAACAAGGATGGTTTTCTTAAGAAACACTTTAAAGCTACCACTGCTTGGTGCCAACCAATTTGAAAAACTGGCCATGACAGAAGTCACTTTTGTGTAAGTAAGAATATGTGAAACATGGAAAGCATTTAGTTTCCTGAGCTCAGGTCCAGATAGCTTATAAGAGAAAATTTGAAATATGTAGTTTAAAAATATTTGGCTTAATTTTAAAGATATTTTTGACATTATCATCATGATCAGATTGGGATATATAGGATTAAAAAAGGCTGTTTTGAGTAATGTAATTTTTATGACTTTGCCAACTAATATTTTTGGAACACAACTAGGAAATTAATAGATAAATAAAAATGTATAAAAATAATTGCTCTTGTTGCACATAGATTTCATTCACAATTTTCAGTGAACTGTCATCCATTTTCTGTACTCAAGTTGTAATTCTGTAAGTTCTTTCTAATATAATTCAGTTTGCACTGTGCTTGATGTAGGCTAAAAGGCAAAGTCTTTTTTTGCTATAGGTGGCAGCACTAGCTTATTATAAAGGTTGATGGGCTTCCCAGTCTTGAAGAAAACAGTAATAAGGATACCTGGGCAGCATATAGATTCTATACAAAATAATTTTTTTAGGATTTAGACATTCAAAATACAATCATGTTTTGGGGTTTTTAGGGAATAAGATGATTTTTTTATTACACCCATGAACATTTTCTAGTGCCTTATTAGGGATTAATAAATTGAAACCATATTTTTATTTTAAAAAAAATCATTAAAAATACACTGAAAATTAGAACACACTTGTAAACCTATGGAACTATTTGCTCTTCTGATGAAAACCTCTCATAAACTCCACTTCCAGAGCATCAATATCTAAAGTATTGAAAATCTGCCACACTGATACCAATGTTCTTTAAGGATTTGCTGTATTTTCTTCTGGTATTCAGTTGTATGCTATCTGCAGTTTCAGGACAATATCCTAAACAAATTCTATTGAAGAAATATGATCTCTGTTCCTTTTTATTCTTTCACTTTGTGTATTTCTACAGCACAATGTTTCCTCTCAGTGACCTCACCCAATCACTTGTGAATGGCTTTTCTATATTTTACCCACATTCTTACATTCCTCCTTAGGCATTTTAGGTAAAAAAGTATTATGGCATCTTTAGCTTTTAATAAATACAGGACAACCTCAAACAGATGCTGTACAACACTAATGGTTACTGTTTTATGAACATCAATAGAAAATAATTCCTCCTATATTTTTTCTCATGTTTTACAAGACTGGAGAGCCAAAGGTACAAGCATCAAAGGCAACAGAAAACTTGTGAGCAGAAATCCTTTCCTGAGTCCCTGCTTGATAAGGAAGGTAAAAAAAAACTGACTGAGTTGCCAGTCATTGGCTTCTGTCATGAAACATTATTTAGAGGCCTGTTAGTTCCATTACTCTTCTGCATCAAACTTTTGGTTTTCTGAAAAATATATACATCAATAAATTAGGGCTCTCCACTATTCTTTTATATTTAGCTATGCCTTAAATCAAAGCCATGCAATACACCATAAAATCTATGTCAAAGTCATAGTAAGATGTCAAAAAATATCCTATTAAAAAACATGAGATGATTCTACTGCTAAAAGCAAATGTTTTCAGTTAAAAGACAGTTTTTGGATTTCTGTGTTCTTCTCTAGTATTTCAAAATACTGAGTGACAACTCTAATTAACCTTGACTAAAGTAATTTTTTTTCCTTATCTATTTTTCCTTAAAGGAACAAGACCTTTTCCAAGTGGGTCCTTGTCATTTTGTTTATGTCTTACATTGTTTTTATGATTGGCATAGCTCTGTTAGTCCTATGTGTTGGCTAAATATGATGATAAAAAGTGAACCAAAGCGGCATGTGAAAGTTAGCTGTTCCCTTCTTTTCTCTGAGGTCTTTCAATGTATTCTTTCAGACACTAATGATTAAGGAAAAAAAAAGCAGACTCTTTAGAAGTTCATTTGGAAATTCACTCAAAGGCCTATAATTTTAATGCAAGGTGGTGGCCTATGTTGATTTCAAAGATTTGGTTGTTTCGGTTTTTTCCTGTGTATTGATGTGGTGCGCAAAAAACATTTGCTATTAAAATCTGAGATGAACATATCAAATATTTAATAATTTTCACTAAACTACTATTCAGATTTAGAGCACTGTGAAGATCAGAATCCTGTGGAGAGTCCCTCAAAGTGATTTTGAAAAGAAACATTGCTTTATTTTGATAAGCTATATGGTATAAAACCACACATAAGCAACTGCCTTCTCTTGCCCACCTTTCCTCTTTCTCTTCTTGAAGCTCATCCCAGACTGGAGTTCGCCTCTACTGTGATCACAACATAGGTCCGTAGCCCCCTGTGCATATCCCTCAGAGGAAGGAATGCTTGCCTCCCTTGGGTAAATGTGTATCCCAGTTCTCCCTCACAGCGACCACGAAACCTGGAAAATTACTCTGTGTAACTACTCATTCTTACATGTCAAAGAAGGAGGAATACATTTTACCTCTCTTGCCAGCTGAGAACCATCTGAGACCCACTGGGTGCCCTGTGTAATGTTACTTTCTGCGTTTTCCAAAATAATAGTTCTTATCTCACTAAATTTTTGAAATTTTGATGAGAAGCCCAATGTGCAGTAGTCAAATTCTTATTTTCTTCTGTGGAGTCACGATATTTAAAAAAAAAAAAAAAACAAAAAAACACAAAAAACCCCAAACGAAACCAAAACAAACAAAAAAACCAAACCAACAACGACAAAAAACCCCCCTAGAAAAATCAATGTTTTTTTCATTTTTTCAACTTTTCTCACAGTTGAGAAAATGAACTTTTCTTAACTGATGATCAGTGCATAATTTATTCATTAAAAGACTTGGGCTTCCATGTAACTTCATTGGAGGATTTCAGTCAAGATCAGTAGTAAATTCAAGTGTGATAGCAGCCCAAATTAGAATGTATTTCTCTTGATCCCTTCCAAACTACTTCTTCTCATGTTTATTAACTTATGGTATATTAAATATTAGTCATTATAATAAGCTTCAGCACATTTCATTAATCATCACCAACAAGCAGCAATCTTTACCACTGCAGAAGCTTTTATTTGCTCACTCCTGCAATGCATAGAGAGAAAAGGAGGCTTTGTATTTTTCTAATGCAAAATGTGATAATTTATATTTGAATTAGCCTTTCAGCATAACACTGACATTTATCTTTCTGACCTTGATCTGTTTTCTATCTGTCCTCAAAGGTTTAACTACTTTCCCAGGATGCTCCACCTGGGATTGTGGTACAGGACAGCATGTTTATTTCATGTGGCTAAATCAGAATCAGATGGGTGAACCGCTGAGATTCATTCATGCATTTTTCAGTAGGTCTGCAAAGGCTATACTGTCAATGTGGAAAAGGAGTTAGTGAAGATTAAGCAATTAAGCATTTTGATCAGCTGTTGGGATTGATCAAACTCATCTGAAAAACTGGCATGAAAGGAAAGAGGTTTCACAAGCCATTTCAGAGAGACAAGAATGTCACTGATGACAAGAAGGGCAAATAAAGGGACAGCAAGACAAAGCTAGGGAGAGTGGTACATCTCAGAAGACCTCTTGACAAAGCCTCATACAATTCTGATAGTGAAGAATATAAAGAAGGGGAAGGTGTGTAGTTTTTCTCCTCTGTATTTTTATTCTGGCTATAATTGTAAAAACAGTAGAAGAATTGTTGAGACTTTCATGGCTTTCATGGGCTTCAATATTCTGTATCCTTGGAGAGTTTATTGTAAATCATAGTAATTACATGCCTGGACTACTGGAAAATGAGTGTCCTCAGGATACATGTCTGGAAGAGAGGCATTAGTCCTAGGACCTTGGCAGCCAGATTAGACATTCCTAGTCCTCAAGACTGATGTTAAACAGAAATCCTTCAAGACATCATGTTTAAAAGTCCAAAGACAGACACAGTAACTGGACTTTATTGAGACTTAAAAAGCTTAAAATTCACATGTCCAGTGGGAGGGGGAGGTCAAACAACAGCCTCCTGAATGATCAATAAAGGCTGATCAATGAGGTATGGGCAAAAAAATGCAGCAAAATATCGTAAAAACAAACCAAACAAAAAAAAAAAAAAAAAAAGAAGAACAAACAAAAAAAAAAAACCAAAACACCAAAAAAATCACAACAAAAGAAACAGTATTTCAGAATGAAAAGCAGAAGCAAAGCTCAAGAAAAAATAACAAAGCCCTTGAGCTTTTTCAGACAGCAAACCCCTTGTTTCATTTTTGGATGGTCTTCATTTTCTTTACAGGGAAACCAGCCTGTTGTTACTCCATTTCAGCCACAGCTATTTTAGAAATAATTGCATCACATAGATCTCTTCCTGCTATCTGTTTTTGTTACCCTCTTTCCTTATCCGCAGAATCATAGAAAATACTTTGATCAATTAAAATGTAAAATAAGGAAACAAACATTTTGTTTTTCTGGTCATCAGTTAGTAAAAACTTTTATTATCTGGTAATATCTTTTATGACTCTACACTTTTTCCTTCTATCTAGCTGTCATTTATGAGAGTCAATTTTGGTGATAATGTAAAGTGATGGAGAGCAGTCATACTGAAAGATCATCAATAATTGTAAAGGATAAAAGGAATGTTTACAGTAAGGCACTGGTTTCATGACCTTTGCAACTGGTTACGTTTCTCCTTTGTGCCAGTCTGTCTGTCTCTCAGTTGATGGTAGTGTTCAGGGACTGCAAGGCCTGGGTAGGAACAATCAAGTCTAGCCATGGCCTCAGGGCCCAGAAGGTAAGCCACATCAGAATACAGATTAAGCTAAAATTAAAATTGACCACAGAAAGAAAAAAAAATAGTCAGGAAAAGCAGTACTTTTAATGTACGGGTTGTGTTCTCATAATCTTTGTCTTTTTGTTTATACAAATTCAAAATTTGTCTTCTGAATATCTGCTGCTGCTACAGAATATACTTTTACAGCAAACAAACACAGTTGAAACAGATTTCTAAGCACTTAGAGCCTGCAAGGAACATGCACCTTTGTGTTCTGAATAAAATTAATAGAGTAAGCAAAGTTATCATAAAGACAAGCTAAATTTCACAAGCTCAAGAGTCTATGAAGTACCTAATTACCTGATTTTTTATGTTTAGAGAAAGTAAACAAAAAATAACTTTGTCAAGCAGATTTTCCTGCATGTCTTACAAGAAGACTTTTTCCTGTGTTTCTTTTTTTCCTGAATTAATAAGCTCATCAAATTTAGTGACAGAATCATTTCCTTTTTATGCCTGCTTGTGACTCTTTCCTAAGTGCAGATAGCCCTGCAAGGTACATTAATGACAAATAAAAACCCCTCAAAACATGAACAAGTCTCCGTGACTTCTGGAAAGGTTTGGGATTACTTTTATGTTAACTTTGTTCCTTTTGCTAGCCCAGGTGATAATTTCTTCAAAAACTTTTAATGTGAAATAAAGAATCAACAGGCCAATTTTATTTAGCATGAGGAATTTTCAAGGCAAATAAGAGTTATTTGTACAAGCTAAGCAAATATTAGAATGCATAAGAAGAAACAAACCCAAGGGATGCAAAGTTAATGTCACAAACCATTACAAATCTGGGAAGACTAATGAGGAAGAATCTAGAAAGGCTATTTAAAGGTTAAAATCCTTTGAATGTACTTTTATTGGACCTAATCTTTCAGAAACACTCAGGAAAGTGTCATCAAACTATTGCAAAGAAGAACAAAAAGTTTAAAATGTCATTAGAATGATTGAAAAGAAAGTACTAGTTCAAGCTCTAAATTATTAATAGGGTGCCTGTGACCCAGACATCACCAAAATCTCCATTTTTCATAAGCCACTTAAAGCTGCACTTCAGAGTTGTGTTCATCTTGAAAGAGTAGGTGACTGTGGCAGAATAAGAAAGGCACTGAGAGTATTTACAGCTTTTATGTCATCATTCTTATTGTCCTTCTGGAATAATTGTATGTTACATTCCCCTTGATTTTGCAGTCTGGATCTTAGATAAGCTGTGGAAGGACTCTTCACCTAAGAACCCTTTTGTGACCTGAGCATGCCTATTTTAAGACTTCAGAGGTGGTTATCAGTGTCCCCTTCAAAAGGATGATTTGAGGGACCAAAGACTGCACTTTGGAGAGCACACTATTTTATGCTGGAGGTGTATATTCAGGATTTTGCAAATGCTGCAGAGGTGCCTGTATTTGCATTCACATGTGACAAAAACAGAACAGTGCACAGCAAGCACACTCAGCGTAGGCTTTGCATTGAGAGTAGAGCTCATGGAGACAGTAGATATCCTACTGCTTGCTCTCAATAATGAAATGTTTTTTATTTGAAGTGCAAAACTGGATTTGATCCCTTACTCTAGCAGCTCTAGGTTAGAGAATTTAGGCTGCAATTAAAGGTATTGGGCTGAGACCTAAAAAAATGGTGTTGCAGTCCTCACAGAAGTTGTTCTCAGACAGGGGTGTCAGAGCAAGCCTAGACTGCCCAGAGGGAAGGTGTCAGTCAACATAACCCACCCTGGAGAAGAAGTCTTGCTTTGTCTCATTCTCACAGAGTTTGGATTGAGTTGTATTATGGCAGAGTAACACGAGCATGTACTTTACTCCTTTCCTGGATTTAACTTCATTTGCAGGACAACTCAGATTCTGGTCCTATAGGCATCCTTTCCCTCTGTGTTTTGGTGAGGGGATTCACACACTTTCTTTATCTTGACCCTGCATTAATTAAGGGGAATAGATCTTAAATTGATTTTTGGGGTGGACCTGGTGTTCATGTGGCCAGCTCTGGGCAAAGGTGGAGGTTATGGCTGTACAAACTATGCATGGCAAAGAGTAGATATTTGGGGTCCTGGAAAACCAAGCTGTTACCACAGCTGAGGTACCAGTTGGCATATGTACCCCGACAGCAGCTCTGGGAGAAGTGAGAGAAACCCCTTCCAAGAGCAAAGTGCCTTCATTCCTCCACCCCCGAATCTGCAGACTCTGATTGCTATGATGTTTCCTTCCTCCATTCTCTTCTGCCTCCTTTTGAGAACCTTGTGACTACCTCTGAATTCTTTTTTTTCCTTTTTTTTTTTTTCTGTATAAATGATTGACCTAGGACATTAACATGACTTAATTCTTTGAGTCGAACTGAAACAAGCTATTCCAGAGCTTCTACACAGATCCCCACCTTGAAGGATAGTCAATGGGCTGCTCTTTCCCAGGGTAGGGAATCAAATGGCAATTTAGGTTGAAAAGGACCTGCAGCAGTCATCTAGTTGGATCTGCAGCTCAAAATAGCACTGACGTTCAAGGTAGGTCTAGTTGCTGTAAGCCTCCTCCAGCAGAATGTTGATTATCTCCAAGATGGTGTCAAAGCCAGGTGGAAGGAAAGTGTTACTCTTCTGCCTTGGGTTTAGAGCCTCAGAATGTATGCTAACTTGCAAATTGCTGCAGGGAAAGCAGAAAAATCCATTTTTAATCATTTGCTTTCTACCCCTGTTCTGGTTGAGGCAGCCCTGAAGAGTAAAGAATGAAAATATGATGTGGGAAAGCAAAGCTTAGGATCCACATCAGGAATTAGCATTTTGCTTTAGTTCAGCCTCCGTTGTGAAAGGCAAGATTTCAGCTACAGCTGGCATTTCCCAGTGCTTTACTTTCCAAGGCTTCCCTCTCAGTGCATGAGATTTGTGGATCACCATTTTCCAGAATCAAGCTCTCCTGATTCTCTTCTTGTCAAGTGTCCTGGACACTTAATTCAGGGATTTGGATTCTGCTCAGAGGCATTGCCATGGCAATATGCAAAGATGTTGATATCTTATTATATCTAACCCTTGACTATGAAAGATTATAATCTTCAATTCTTAGCTATCTATTTGAAATTACATCTAAGTTTCATCAGGACTTCAAACAGTTTTACGTAACTACCGTTGTTTTATTGTTTTGGAGATGTCAAGAAGAAGTTTTAATGCTATGATGATATATTTTACTCTCTATTAATGGAAAGTTTGCATGTCTACCAAAGCTCAAGCAAACTAGTAGGCATTAGAATAATTATTTTCTGCTAATCTATTCCTTTAACTTTAAAGTAATTAGCTGAGTTGAGCTGCAAAACAACTCTTTCCTACAAGAGTCAATAAACGAACTCTCTGTAAGTGCAAAAGCTGATTACTTTGATAAAGAGGGATGTTATTTTTGGCACCTCTGGAACACTGCCTAACTTGAAAGTCTCATAATCTGATTTTCATGAATCCCATTTAACACATTATTATTTTCTTTTCAACAGGCAGCACCTAAAGTGATATCACTCTTCTCTGATGTTACCCCTTCTTTTTCATGATAGAATCCCACATCCGTACTTATGCACAATTTGTGTCATAGTAAAAAAAATGCTATATTATATCTAATCTTTCTACTTTAATTTTCTATTAAGAGCTATCAGAATAACATTGCATACAGTTTACATTTCTACAATTATGCTGACTCATATCTGTATCAGAGATTTTAAGGTCCTGGCTGCATGGAAAAGCTAATCCTTCTCTTCCAGCACCTCATGCCTCAATAAGATTTCAGTAAGTTTAACCTTTGACCTGAAGGGATGCATGCCAAAAAA
>WBMY01015339.1:485586-505115 GCA_013397315.1 Donacobius atricapilla | reverse complement strand
AAAAAAAAAAAGGAGAGAGAGAGAGAGAGAGAGAGAGAAAGAAATTGCTTAACGGTTCATTTAACAGTTCATTTTGGCAAGGTCTACAGAACTGTGTTGTAATCAAGACACAAAGGACAGACAAGGCGGAAAAACACACATTAAAAATAGAGATTGATGAAACTTAGAAATTCAAAGAAATTCAAATTCAGCTTTTCCAACTGAAGAAATTGTATTTGATTAGAAATCCATCTTGAAAAATGGATTGATCCAATGTGCCCAATACATTTATATACTCTGATATAACCAGTGGATAAGTCCCAGAACGTCTTTATCCAGCTGTATTTTTAATGTAATAAGCAAATGCATTTCCCCAACTTAAATTTGGTACTATTATGCAGTCTAATGAAAATTAATTCTAGCAAGTCCCCCATTATATTCACTATCAAAGTCCTTTGCTAGAAGGGTTCTCTATAAGACTCATAGACACTCACTAGACATCATCTTGTCTGGTTTGCCATTGTCAGAGGCTTCATGTAATCCCATGCATAAATATGGCAAGCATCACCTTGAAAAGAGTAGATACTCTGGATCAGGGGTACTTCTCTGGAGGTTGTTGGAAAGCTTGTGTCATCTTCAGCTTCTTTCCAAATTGGCTTATTGGTATTTGTTGTGCCAGTATTGTTCTTGAGGTACATAATTTTCTCTCCTGTGTATTTAACTTGCTGCAGTATTTTTGTCAAAGTGAGCAAGCATTGACTTTCCAAGCAAGAAGTTGTGAGTCTCTCCCTTTTGCCTGGCTAATTAAGCAGCCACTCACATGGCACTTGGTCTATACTAATATCATCTACCAAGGACTTACTGACAGCAAGCTGTCCTAGCTTGGGTGCTCTGTTAGACACCATCCACTACAGAGGCAGAGACAGACAGACAGAGACACAGAGGGCTAGATTCCGCCTGCCAAGCTTGGAAAGTAAACAGAAGACCTCTGGTTTTTGCCTCTCCTCACACGACCAAAGGTACCTCTTTTACACCTTCCTGCACATCCCCCTCTCAATTTTTATCCTTATTTCAGAATAAATTTTCAAATTGCTCCCTGGGGTTTTTTTTACACTCACTTGTGAACAAATTTGGGCCTATGTCCACAAAAGAGAAAGTAATTTCTCCTCAGAGAAAAGAACCAAAGAGATATGCAGTGATGTTTGAAAACAAGTTCTGGGTTTGCACACAAAAATTGAGTCTTAAAAGTAAGGATTTAGAGTTGATAACATTTGTTACTGTTCCCAGATTCCATGTGATTTTAAAATCATCCTGGTAGAACTTTTTGTTGCACAAACTGAAAATTCAGTGAGAATATTACATGTATCAGAGAGGACTTCTCATACGCTGAAAATCAGAGTCATCTGAAAATCAGAGTTATTTAGAGTGGAATTCTAGAGAGGTTCCTGAGAAAATTAAAATAAAATAAAATACTAGCATAGAGATCCTCCTCTAGTGTTATGACTTCTGAAATATGCTGACTAATAGTGTGGCTGGCACAGAGGACTTAAGTTTTCCTTCAGTCACAATGCCTTTTCTTCCACTCCATAACCAAGCAGTTTCTGTTTTATGAGTACTTACTTGAGTATCTGTCATTGCCCTTTATTGTGGCCTAAATACTGACTAAAAAAGGAATACAACTATTATTAAATGACAGTGCTGTTTCTAACCCCACATTTCAAACTTCAAGTTTATTTGATTGCTTGTTTGGTTTTTTAAATTATTTTTTATCTTCTTCCCTGCTCATGCTAGGGGCAAAGGTAGACTTTTAGTTAACACTAGTACAAAGTGGGCTGGGAAATGACTGATTTAATCATAGCAAATATTTCACAATTTGTCCTCCTTATGTTGAATAGATGAGTAGAAGATTAAACTCCTGTGTTGTGAAAGTAAGAATATGTCCAAAGGGTGAAGAGTCTGAGAAAACATACACTTACTGATTTGAACAGGTGGAATTTCCATGGCCATATTCAGTAGAATCGAGTCCTTTAATCAGCAGAGTAAAAGGATGGCTACTGCCTTTCACGGCCTTCTTCCCATAGCAGCTCTTTACTTAGGGAGTCTCAGCATTCTTCATTTGCATCAATCACCTGTAGAAAGAACTCAATGCTCCACAAATGAAAATAATGTATGAAGATAATTTCATGAGTAAACTGAGAAAAATAAGTGGAAACTAATCAAAGTAATATTTAAAATCAAAAATCCCCTACATCTCCAACTCTGAAACTTTAATCTTTCAGAAAGAGAGGTGGGTAATCTTTCTTGATCTAGAAGAGGTATGTAGGTCTGATAGCAGCCAGGCCTGTAGCCAGGTTCTTTAGTGAGCTGATTTCAGAACAAAAAGCAAGCACTTCTCTTCCTCCCACTACTTTTTTGCTACCTACAGGTATTTAGTGGCACCTCCATCTGCTGTCTATTGAGTGACATTAATCAAGGCACTCCAGTTCTTTAATATTAATATATTTTTAATTGAATCAGCCCATATGCCAATTATTTATCAATTCTTTATATTTTCTTCTGAACTTCTTTTAACTCCTTTTTTTTTTCAGTTACAGGGAGTTTTGTGGGAGGCCTAAAGTAATTACACTTCTATTCACCAGCTGTATACCTAATTAACAACAATTCCTTTTCTAAGGTTTGTGGATGACATGCTGCTGAGTACAACAGCTTTCAAATTTAATAAGAAAAACGAGGCAGTATAGTTTAACTTTTTTTAAGTGGGATTTTTTTTTCTATTATCACAGCAGAATTTATTTTCATTTGCCATCCAGCTTGTGTAACTGTAACATCTAAACTTGCATATCACAAGATAATAATTTTAATTCTGTGATTAAATTACTATGTGCATATATTTGTACCATGGAAAACTTTCTATCTGTCTATGTATATAAATACACACCACCAAATTTTATGATCAAGATTTGAAAAAACTTAGAATGCAATTTTATATACTGTGTCCTGGAGTTCGTGTGGTTTTTTTAGTTGTCAGGGTTTTGTTTTACTTTTATGCTTAAATTTGGATTATAAAAGACAAAGTCAGATTAAAGACCGATTAAAGAGGAAGAATTGTGAGACTTGCCTGTAAGATATACCTTTTCTTCAATCTCATCTTCATCTCCCTGCTACTGAAGTCTTTATTTCCTAGATTTTCTTTTTCCTCTGTACACATCTTTAAACTTTGAGATCAGTCTTCTCTATGCAATTCCAGATGTCTCTACCTTCAGGTAACACATTTCAATGCAATTGTCATTCTTGTCATTAAGATTTGAACACCCAGTGGTTTTCCCAACACTTTTCCGGAATTTGGAGTGCAGTATAGAGCTGAACACAAGTTTCTGGACTACTCCAAAAGCAAAATAGCTTCTTCCTGTTTCCACAGTAACTACCTATAAATTCAAGATACAGCTGAGTTCTTCTGCTCCTGCCTTGCATTAGGAGCTTATATAGAGGTGACTACGAAGTGTCCCAAGATGTTTTCCTGGACAGAGTCTTGGAGGGTCCTTGTGTAGCCTATGCCTGGAAAAGTTATGTTGGCATAGGGGATATCAGTGTTAACAAGGGAATATCAGTGTGCGTGAATGAAATATACAAAACTGCCTGATGGGGCATTTGCCCCAAACAGGTTACACTGTAGAGCAAGATAATCACAAAACAGAATAAAAGTAACTAGGGAACTACCAAGAGGCTTTGGAAACAAAAAAGTCAGCTTGAAGAGGAACTATAAAGGAAGTCTGGAACATTTTTAGCAGTGGAGAGAGACCTTGCAGTGGCCGCAGCAGTGGTCAAACCTTGGTGCTGCCAGAAGTGGACCCATCACCATTACATTTCAACCTGTGTAGGCCAAGCATCTTCCCTGCCAGATGCCATGAGCATCATTCCAGCCAGCTGACCAAGAGTGCAGGTGAGAAAATGAAGGGCCTACCCTCAGGGGGTCCCCATGTGAACTACTGGGGTGCTTTCCGGCATTAGTGCATAGTAGGGAGTATTTCCACACAGAAAAAGAAAGAGCATCCACATGTCCAAGAGGAAGTGTTGGTTTTAATTTTTAAAAAGGTCTGGTTGCTTGCCCCTTTTATTATTAATTTTCCCTGCAGTATGTCAGCAGTCAAACATTTGAAGATAAAAGTTTGTTTACATTCCAGGGAAACAAAACCAAACAAAATCTACTGTAGGAAATACGACAATTTAATTTTTTTTTCTTCTAAAAGACTCTGAAATAGAATACTATTTGTCAAGAAATCTGTGATGTATTAGGTCATCTAAAGTCACTAAGTGTCACTGTAAGTGCATGCTTAATCACACTGCATGAGCTTCTCCTCTCCACTATGTGAACTCTGTTTCCTCTGCCTTTAATGATTTCTTTTGTTCTTCCTTGGGTGCCTGGACAGCATTCTCCCAGTGACTTCTCTCCCTTTCTCACAAAACAGCTGTAAATGCAGATCTTCCACAAAGTTTGCCATCTGAACTGATCTTGGGGAAGATTCTTAACTCCTGTAAATTGCCTGAGTATCACTTAATGTATAAGACTTGTCGGATTCACACCATCTGGCCCTTTGAGCCACTCTGTGTTTATTTGCATAATTGAACATATTGTTTCAGGCTCATGCTGTTTAACAGTAAGGTTTCCTGGCCAGAGGCTGTCATAACAGCATACTGTACAGTCCCAAGTAAATTTCAAGAGCTATATAAATAGTGATAAAATAGATCAATTTTCTTTTATCACTTCCCAAGCCTACCCCCAAAGAGCAGAGCTTTCTCTGCACGAGTTGGGTAAGACTCCTGGAGTCTGAGCTAGACAAGTTCCTGTCAAAACTAGTAGCACATGCTTTGTCAGAGTTGACACCTAACTCAGACTCTATAGCTGAGAATTAATACCGTAGGACCAACACTGAGGTTATTGACTTATTTTGTTATACAACATACTTTGCTGTTATTTTTTCTATTCATCTTGGTTAGATCATTATTTTACAGGATTATGTCACCCTTCACCTTATGTCTACTTTTTCTAAAGGACTTCACAAGGATTCCACTACCCAGTACAAAACTAAAGAATGTAGCCCATTACCATTATGTGATAGAGTGAAGAGTCCCTGCCCAAGATCTAGATAAGAATAGCATCCTATTCCTTATGCAATTTTATACCATATCAGCAAAAGGAAAAATACAAGAGTTGAATTCTAGGTTCTTACTTAGCTTATAGTTTCTTAGCCTTCTTAAAGAGGGTTGAAGCAGCACTATTAGTCTATGCAACGAGAAAAAATATAAACGCGGGAGATTTCTTTTTGGTGCAGAAAATGTTTGTGTTATTTATCTCTTATTTGTTCTAGGAGAAATGAAAGTGCTAAATGAATATGCCACCATCTAATTCGCTCTAACATGTCACAAAAAGTACCCTGCTTTCTCTCTTCATCATAGCAGTCTGGGTATGAGAGTCTGGTTGGAGGAGCAAATATGGCTGGAGGAAACCTCATGCTCCTTATACTCCTTTCATATTGTATGCTCATGTGCATTCCTAGGAGGTTGTCCATGTGCAGCATGAAAATCCACAGATCCTTTAGTCCCTTAATCATTGGACCAAAGAAGAAGTATTTGTTTGTCTTCTAAGTGAGTGCTTAGACCTACCAGATGTTACTGTGAATGCTCCACTCTGAACAGTGCTTCACTGTTTCAATGTCTTCATAGACTCCTTATTTGCTCCTTCCTAACAGAAATATTTCCTTTTTCTGTATAAAACTTGTGTTAGCATTCTGGGGTTCTTTTTTATTTAATTTAATTTTAATTTTTAATGGGGTTTTTTGGTGGATTTTTAAAATCTTTCTTCTATTGATTAAATTTCTTTTTGTGTGTGTGTAGCTTGCTGTGAGGCATCCTGAATCCTGAATTCCTGCATTATTTTCTCTGTGGTGTCTGGGACAACAGAGATTATCATGATAAAAGTCATTTCACACTGCACAGTATGACTCAGACTGATCAGACAGAGTCAGGAAAATCAGCAAATATTTCCTCAATCTATATTTCTAGAATTTTTTTAAGTACCTTTCATATCTAAAGGCATGGTGGAAATATAGAACATCTAGACATGAATGTGATATTAAGAGAAATAAGAAGACCTATATAAATCAAGAATGCTACTGCTTACCATCTAAATTTTTCAGAAATCAGTTCTATTCTGTTAATATTTTCTAAGATATTGTAGTAATATTTATAGTACTGCAGTATTCTATATCTGTAATGTTACAGTATTTAAAACTAAAGTTGAGATTTTCCAGTAATATGTATTTGTATGCACGTACCTATTTCAAGTAGTTCTTTTCAGGTATAGCAAGATGAGAAAAATCAAAGCTATAAAAAATTATAAAGTGCATGTAAAATAAAAAAGAAATAAGTGTCAAAATTAAGTTGTCCTGATTTTTTTTTTTTAAATTATGACAATAATTTCTTAAAATCACCAGAGATTAAAATAGTGATTTGGGGCAAAGCATATGCTTGGGGTTTTTGTTTCATTAATTTTTGTGTGGTTTGGTTTGGTTTGGTTGGGTTTTTTGTATCTTTGGTGGTGTTGCATTTTTGGGGAGCTTTTGTTAGGGTAGCAAATCCTTTTAGTCAAACACATTTATCAAATATAGGAGATGTTAATTAAATATTTGGCTTGATTTGGTTGCCTTTTTTTTTTTTTTTTTTAACAGTTGTTTTAACCGGCTTTTGATTTCTGCCTATATAACTCCTTCTGGATACAGTCTGAAGGCCAAGTTGATGCTTCTTTTGCTTTGGAAAGGAGACATTAAAATGCAGGTCTGTAGAGCTTGAAAATACCAGTGCAGAGTCACACAGTTTGGTGCTCAAAATCCAGGAGATGTCTTTCTTGTAGCTGGTGGAGAGGAGACGGGGAATTCCCAAAGTCTCTTGTCATTCCAAGGTCAGGCTGCCATAAAGCATGCTAGATATAGTGCCCAACTGGCACAAAAAATAAAAAGGATATATCCTCTTCAGCATCTTTGCTAGAATCTGGAGCACACTAAAGCAAATATCCTGGCTGTTCCAATTTGCTGGGCTTTGATTCTTACTGCATGGATGAGACAGATCGGACGAACTGAATTTCATTTGGGTAAGGCAAGCCAGGAGGTGCATTTCCAAATTACATCTGAACCACACCAGCTGCTGAGAACACTCAGTGCATGGGACCAGGCTGCATACAGTTCAAGGAAAAGCATCCTGAAACAAACACAGTATGGACATAAGGTCCCCAGCAAGATGTGGTGATTTCTGCAGATATGTTCCTAATTCTTCTAAATGAATACAGAAACTATGAGAGATCGTCTGGACATCCCCTGTAGTTTCACAGGATATCTTTTTTTCCTCTGGTTTACTTTGTAATTCAGCAATATGCAATACAGCTGAGGAAATATTGCTAGGTATTCATATATATTCTTTCTAGATTTCTCTTTCTTTTGCTTTTTTGGCTTTCTTTTTTTTTTTTCTGACACTAGGAAAACCCTATCTGCAAGTCAAGATGTCCAGATAATATTCATAAGTCTGCAAAAGTTTTGGGGTGAGTAGTTACCTTGTTTGACAGCAGCAAAGCTTTTCATCTATAAAACAGATTAAAATACATGTCTAGCGTATAAGGATTCTGGGAATATGAATAAATAAATGTTGAAAATACTTTAATGAGAGGTATAGTAAGCCCACACAAAATTAAAATTTAAATTTTATGTTTACCTTTCCTCATGTGTGTTTAGAATACTTGAAGAGGCAAATTTCTATTTGCAAAACTGTTAGAAGAAATCAGATACTTCAGGTGACAAGAATCACAAAGAGAAGAACCACTTCTGTCAGATTATGATGTAGAAAGAATACCTAGAAGTCCAAATAATAAGAGATGCAATGGAATTTATGAATATAGAAGTAACTTCTAAAAAACAAAACAGTGAATACTGCTTGGTATTTCACATAAGAGTTGCCTCTACCTTCAAGAACAGATTTGGGGTTCTAAAATTGCAGAGCATGGAAGTGTCTACCTCTGTCCTACCCAAGTACTGGAATGGTGCAGGATTTCAGGCATGGCTTTTATTGTATCTTACCTATCATGAGTGGGACTATTCCAGCAAGAGAGGCCAAACACTTCCCAGACCTGCAACATGTGAGAGACCTTGTGGACAAGAGCAAATGCTCCAGTTCTGCTGGTGAGGCAGGAGGCAGGGCTGTTGAAGAAGCAGGTTAGCAGGGTTTGCGCAATGCTGTGTCAAAGGTGACCTGCTCTGCAGCACTCAGAGCTTGGCTGAAGGCAGATATGGCTACAAACAATTACTGTGTGGGGTGTTGGTCCTGCTGTGGACCACCTCCTTGAAAGCAAGACACAGTAGAGTATAAAAAATGCATGTCAAAATTTTCATGAGGTCTAGTCTGTGGACGCCTAAATAAAAGTATCGTCATGAAAACAAAAAGTGAGTAAGTAGCAGAATACCAGCATTAAAAACTCAGTGATTACCTGTTGAAACACGATTGCATTTGATATTTTTGGGGGTGTCAAGTATCTGCTCTTTTGAAAATATGTATCAGTTGTGTGATAACATTTAACAAGTTTCTGAAGGTTTCAACATTAAGACCTTCTTAGAAAATTTCTTCTGGATGGTTTTTTTTTCAGTTTCTGAACAAGTTGAACTGGTGTTTCTACTGTGATATCTTTGAGCAACACACTTATAAATAAGTTTACTGTCAACCTGTTTTTTCTCCTTTGATGAGGCTGGGGCTTTTTGTAAGCAGTGAGTATTTTAACATGCTGGAGGGTATGTCATGATATAACATTTATGTAAATCAGCATACACATGGAAAGACTCAAGGCCAGCTCCAGGTCTGGGGAAACCTGGATATACAATACAGAGTCTTTTGGAAACTAACTACAGTTTTAAAGTCTTGTTGTTAAAAAGTCCTCACTGATGCCGGACAGAATCAAAAGCCTTTTCTATTTTGGGGGTGAGAGGTTTTTAACCTTGCCTTTTTTAACTCTGAAGATGGAGTACTATCAATATTTGAGGTGTGAAAAGGCAGTAATATCCCCACCCTGCACACACACACTCTTCAAAATGTGGCAAAAGGAGAGATATCACTGATATCTAAGATTGCCTGGACATGCAACTAGGCTGGACGTGCAGCATCCTAAAAATTGTTTCCTGGAAAAGTTTCCTGCTTTGTTTTTACTAAAGTTCATACAAATTTAACCAGCATTTTTATCCCAATAGATCTTGAAAATTCCACTTAGAGGTCATCCAAGTCAGCATATAATGAATTATAATAAAACTGAAGCATTGATTTTAACTGATATAAATAATAAACATCAGTCTGTACTTATAGATATTTAATTTGTGTCACAAAATTTATCTCCTGATTGCAAGTTCTGCTTTACAGTAGGTGTAGTGTCCTGACTTGCTGATATCCGGCACACTGTGGAAATCTACTGGTTTGCTGAATTTGACATGCAATTACAACATCACCATAAGCTGAACACATGGACTGTTGGAAGACTGTAGTATTTTATTCTCATAACTGTACTATTTTTTTAAGTGACAATCTTCATAGAACTACAACTAAAGCATGCCTTTGATTTAAAAAGTTGGAAAATTTGCTTTCCTTATAACATGAATTAATGAAGTTATGCTGTTCTCTGTTGTGACTTGTTAGACAACTTTATTGCCTTGGGAAAAGAGATATATTCTTGCAATAAAATCCATCCATCTTTGAGTGCTAAAAATCAGTAGACATGGAAACTACAGGAAACCATTCTGGCCTGTGTATAGATTTTGGCTTCCTTGTTTTCTTTGAACAGCAAAGAGATGAAAGAAACTGAATTACATTAAAAGTATTTCAGTGCCAACACTTTTTGATGATGTTGGACTAATAGTAAAGGAACACAGTGTTCATTTAAACCTTAAAGCACTTCAAGACTTATGAAACTATGTATAAAGTCTGTTAAAATGGAGGAAGAACTGCAGTCACTTTTCAGTCAGCTGTACCAATGAATAATTTCTAAATTACTCGAACTAGGATGAACTGAAATATCCCCTTAATTGGCTTCCATGGTAAGAATGTGTTGATTATAGTTTAATGAAAATAAAGATAACCTAAATGTTTAGTAAGACCCAGGGGATTTGTTTTTTTTAATTGTTGAATAAGATGAGAATGATGTGAAAAAAAAAAAAAGGTCTTGCATTTTCTTTATATCAAAATTTTATTTGAAAGGACTGAAGAATTCCTATTTTGTCAGAGAAGCTTTGTAATTTATTAAACCCTTTTACTAGATGCATTATCAAAATTAAAGATTAGACTCACCAGGCACACAATATAATTCTTTAATATTTAATCCTGTCATGTAATACTTTTAAACTATTTGAGGCTGAAATTTCATCAGATCTTTAACAGGATTATCTAAGTATTGGTTCAGAGATCAATAAGAGTTCCTTCCCCACCATTGTCATCTGCAGAAAAAATGTTGGAAGTGTTAATTATTCACTAGGTGTCACTGTTATATCTATGAAACTGCTGATAGAAGAAAATTCCAGCATGGTAGGAGACAACATTCCCTTCTGGAAATGCAATTTCATCTGGAATGTAAAGTCATTGCCCTGGTAACTTGTAGTCATTAAGATGTCCTCACCCTTTTTCAGTTGACCATTGCTAATCACATGGTGAGCATAATTGTATTCTTGCTTAAGTATTTTTTAAATTTAAAATCAAATGTGATTCACTTTTTTTCTAAAACCAGTATTGGCATATACATTCACCTGCATTATTCTTTACCAAAAGACACCATTTTTATTGGTTAAAAGCTTATATCAAGAGAGACTGTACCTCATTTAATAAAGCATTAAAATATGTAACCCTTTGAAAATGAGAGATGGTAGGTAATAAATACTGTATAGGAGAACACAAGCACAGGATATATGCCCCAGAATGTGGCAATCATTCAAATGGTGAAATTATGGTGTGGTACTTTTTACCTCTCCAAATTCCCACAGTGAGAGATGGTATCTATAGAACTAGTAGGTCCATTCCAAGGGAACTCATTCACCACTGAGGTGACCCATCTCAGCCTTCCACCTTTCAAAACAAAAGTTTATTTGGTCTCATTGTATTCTGCCAGACCTCTTCCTCTTTGCATGGATCCACAGAGAATATTTCCCTACTTAGTTTTCAGAACCATTTTAAGACAGGTGAAGGAATGTGTGCTCCAGTCTTTAATATCCCTTTAAATGTTAAGCAAGACTGAGAAAGACCTGTCCAGAAATGTATTCATCTGTTGGTTAAGAAATAGTGGACTTGGGTTCCAGTATCCACCTGCAGGGTTAACATTTCATAGCTGTCAACATCAATAAGGACTGATAAATTCTGCTCCTATTCTGTGAATTCAGCCTCTTGTTTATTTGGCCAATATTAGAAGGACTACAAAATGAAATATTTTTCACTGTAATTTTCAAGAAAATAGAAATCCAAAGAAAACATTTTTTTATGGTCCATTTATCTCACTGTCTATATTTTTTTAAAGCAAGTTAAAGACAGGTTAGGGTTGACACTGAGATTGTTTAGTCTGTTGCTCATGAGGCTTCAGACAAACTGTCCAGATTTTTATTTGTCTCTTTTTGAATTGTGACATGCACGGGAAGATTTTTGGACTGAGAAAAGAGATTTCTATTAGGTTTTTACAGTTTTAACTTATTTGTTTTTCATATCATCTATCTTGTTCCATTAGTGTGACAGGAAACAGATTTGTGGAAGAGAGTAGTCTACATAATAATCAAGGTAAGACAGTATTGCAGAAAAACAGATTTTATTTGTAGAAATCTTGAAATAAAACATCTGCATTATTGATTCTTTTGAGATAGTATCCACAGAACCTTTTATGTTTCTGCTTCCTGATTGCTGCAAATGCTTAGAAAGATGAAAATATCCTCCTCAAATGCTTTAAATCTAAACCAACCTAAATCAAGGAAGAGATAGGTAAAGGTTCAGAATGGTGAAGGCTACATGTCAATTTCATTCTGGCTTCTCTTATTTATTATTTTAGTGCAGGCCTAAATGTCAACAAATAAAAATGTAAAAACTGATTTTTTTTTGCTGCTCAAATAAATATGAACATTACCATGGGGATATCCTGTTCATCCTTTCCCTTTCAGAATGTTTAATGTCACTCCACAGTTCTCTTATCACAAAAAATACTTCAAGATGTCCAAAATTTTCTCTAGAAACAAGTATCTCATCAATAAGCCAGGAAAAATATTGCACGTGTTTTTATGTATCCGCTTGTTAGAATGGATGTAGAAAAAAGCGTTTTTATTTTAGTTTTGTAATAACTGGTTAAAAAAGATTGGGAGAGGTTAAATCCCAGTAGATGTGCAAGAAGAAGGAGGTAGGAAAGGTTTGTTGCTATGGTACTCTGAAATCTCAAACCCGTGGATTTGGGAATATCCAAAGAGGTCAGTGATGTATGTGCTAAGGAATGAGGTACTGCAGGAGCATGTTCGTTTAAAAATGAGGTGATATGGGGCAGCTGATGATCCTACATCAGTCTGAGGTGAATCACATCAGTTTTATCCCCTCTAGAGATCCACTTCCACAATAAAGTTAGGAATGCCATTATGAAAGTTTTGTTCATCTGCAACTATTAATATAGCTGTTTATTTAAAAGGATCACCAGTAATTTCTAAGCTAAATATCTCTGTAAAGTCTTCATTGCACATTGTCTAGGTACTCATTTCTGTGACATGGAATGTGAAGAAATTTAAATTGGTTTAAATAAGCTTTTGACTTTTTGAAAGTCTATTGCAAACCTAGTATAAAAGAACTTCTAAAATAGCTCAGTTAGTTTGGTATTTTTCTCTAAGATTCTGGAATCAGGAAAAATGGCAACAATTACATACCCAGTTGCTTCCTGCTTAATACTGAACATTTACAACTTTACAAGGGGATCCTGCATAATTACTTCAGCTCCTTGATTTGTTTATAGATAATAGTTTCTTGTTTAGTAGTATTTAAATTATTTATAAATAAACTTGTACATCTCTTACACTGCTCATTTATTGTACTTATTTATAGCTGAGAGCCTGTTGGTTGCTTAGAGAATATCTACAAAATAGTTTTCCTGCTACATTTGAAAAACTATGAAATGTCTTAGCTCAATATTCATATGTGCTAAATACTTTGATTCACTTAGGAAAAACTGTTGTGATTTGAACTTCACTTTCATTGTCTGTGACAGAAAGCTTGGTGACAGAAAAAAACACCCCAGTGTAACATAACCAGAGTATTAATTTAAAATGTCATCTGGCTACTGCCAGAAACGTTTTCACTATTTGCCTATCTTCACTGAAGATTCACTAATGTTTATTCTTATGAAAGATATGCAGGTTTCTGTGTGTATCTTGACTAATTGAACAGTTTTGTTGTGCAGTTTCTGTTCTGACAAAACCCTTGTGTGTGACTCACCAGTGTCTCAATCAACTAATGAGTTGTGGTCTGATGTGCTGTGGTTGATACACTGGCGCTTTTTTTCTATCACAGAGAAACAGTACACTATGTAACTTCTCACGGCAGTAAACATTTAGCGCTTGAACCTGCTTCTTTATCTTTCTTGCTTTACAATGAAGAGCACAGTTTGAATTTAATAGAAGAAAAGCTAAAGTGTTTTTGTTCTCAGAATCACTAGCTCTGCCAAGAATAGCTTGATGCCATTTTAAGTTGTAGAGTGTTTTCATTCTTTCTTCCTTGCATAGAATGTACCTCTCTTTTCTCATTAACAGAGTGAAGAAGAAAATATCCCACTGAGATACAATTGCTGTTAATTTAAAATATTGTTCACGTATATTTTCATGCAAAAGTTGATTAAAATATAACTACAGATACAAATCCTTAACTTCCATTTTGTAAGCAAAGTGTTGAGTTTAACAGGAATTTCCTCCAGCATGTCCTGGAACTCACTGATTTAAATAAGTTGGTTAACAATAAGCTACATTGCTACATCCCTGCCACCTTTGCTCTTACTGCTGGTGTGGCCAACAATTTTTGTCTCCAATATAACTAGTTAAATGTTTCTGCTTTATCTTATTTTATGCTAAAAAAAAAAAAATACTGTGAAAAAATATTGTACAAAACCAGCATGTAATTGCAGCTGTAAGTACTGCAATAAGACAAGGTCACAGTGATCTGATCTGTAAAGTATTATAATGTGGGTAAGGAGGTAGAGTTATCTTTTCAAGAGACAAGCTAATATTAATAATGGGGTTTTTTTCATTAGGAAAACCTTTTGCAAATGAATTTCACTGGGTATCGAAAGCCCTATTGTTGCATAAATGAGTAATTTCAAATTTTCTATTTTATTCCTGCTTTGTTGTCTTCTCAGATTAGTTAGCTCTCTTCCTAAGAGACTGGACTGGATGTGATTTTGAAAACTTGTCCTAGGATTACAGAAGCGTAGATCAGATTTATGTGATTGGACTTGGAGTAGAAGTCTGAATTTTCTGTGTGAAAATTTGTCTGTATTAGATTTACATAGAAAAAAGGTAAGATTTACTTCACTCTAGACTGTGATGGATGGTATAACTGTCTTATTTGTTAGATAATAGCCTATATCCTGAATAGAGTACACAACCATTTAAAGTACAGAGACTGGCAGCAGAGCAGAAGTCAGTCCATTTGCCTTGTCTAAATGAGGCAGAAAACATGAAGCAAGCCTGACAGGAAGAGAAAGACAAAAAGAGCAGAGACTTAAATCTTGAGAAGAAGGAAATACTGAAAAGGAACCAAAATGAACTGTGAACAATTTGATTTGGATGAAAACTGCTGGAAAGTCAATGGCTTGGAAAACAAGACCAGAGGAAAGTGGGACTGGTGAAAATGGCATCAGTTTCAGTTCTTTAGAGTGCTCACTTCAAAAACAAAATTTGAAGTTTCAGCTCAAAACTGTGGCTGACTTGAAGTCCCATCATGAAAATGCCTGACAATACCTATACAGCACTTGAATGATTCAGCACAAGGTTTATTCTGGTGATTGGCCCAGAAAGCATAGAGAAATGTGAGAATAATGGATTAAGGCTCCATTACATTGGAGTAATAATTGATAAAGTGTTATAAAATATTAAATTTGGCAGAAAACAGGGCATAATCAAAAGTTTTCTTTATTATACATTCTATCATATTTCAAATGAGAAAGACTGAAATCTACTACTTTCCTTTTTCATTTTATAATGATGTAAGATTTTGTATGTGTACTGAGATAGAATACTTATGCCCTGAAGGGAGACATTTTGTGCCTGAGACAGGTCTTTACTAAGTTACTGCTTAGAGAATGGATATTTTAAACAAGACTGGTGCAGGCAGACAGACATGTAGCAGGTTTGGCAGAGAATTGTAACCTGAAGGGTCTTCAGCCTCACACAGGGGGAAGATACCAGAGAGCAGCAGAATGGTAACACCTTGTCACTGCAAGTGGCAGCACCTCTTCATTTCCCTGTAAACACAAGGGCATATTAATTCTTATTTGGAAGAGAAAATTACAATGTGATATCCCACTCTTAAAGGGTTGCAAGGCCCTAAAATGGGTGTCAATGCATGTACAAGCATCCACAGAATGAAATAGAACAGGAGAAACAAAACGGAAGAAAGAAAATGTTGCCCTTAAGTTTTAAAAATTAAAAATACAGAACAAAGCAAAACAAACCAACAAACAACCCCCCCCCAAACCTTGAGCTAGGGCTATTTTATCTTTTCTTCCTACCTAATTTATTAGGCATAAGTAACAGTTGAGTCATTTGTCTTCAGATACTGCATTTCAATACAATTATATTTGTTTATTCATTATTTATTGCTTTAACATCCAAAAGTCTAATTTTTCCTTTTCCAAATAAATAAGGAAATTTTAATAATTGCAGTGGTGAAGTTTTCTAAATTCTCAAGGATGCTCTGCTTTTAAACAACTCATAGTATGTGAATAGGTGACTGAAGGCTGAACAAAGGAGGTAGGATTCTTATTCAATACTATGATTTCATATTCCAAAAGAGCCTTATCACTTAGCTGTGCTACCTTTTATCTGTTTTGCTATGTTATCATGTACTTCCATCACATCAGAGTCTGTCATAATTTTGGTAGTTTTTAGTGAAATTTATTATTCCTACCATGAATGAAATCTTATTGTTTTTATTCAAAGTTTGATAAAAAGGTTAAATAGTAATTTTTTTAGAAGCCCTCAAAAAATCATGATGGCATTTGCTTTGGTATTCTTAACAAAAAATAGTTTGATTTCCATATTGTTGTATTTGAGTTTGTTGAGAGGATACAAAAAATATTTTGCTTACTACAACCTAACACTAAATTCCATTTTTTTTTACTCTGATTTATTGCCTGAGAGCAACTTTATACTTTTGGGAAACATTATAATGCTGCGCTGACCTCAAGTGATGCAAAAATAGCTATTTGCTTTTGCAATTTTATGGCATTGTCCTCTTCAGTGTCTGTTTAAGTAAAAGAAATGTTCTCCCTCCATTTAACAGTAAATGTTGAGGTAATTTTCAATGCTGAATGTTCCAAGAAACTTGTACTTTTTGAGGTTTTTTTAACTGAAGAGGGGAAAACAACTCCACAACAAAAAAAAAAAAAGGAAAAAACATGATTTTGATTGTATATGTAACACCTTTTAGCAAAGCAAAGTAATTTAAAGATATATAAACATTTTGTGAAGTCAGGTGTATTTATCAATATATTGACTGTCTATAATGATTTACAGCCTTACTACTTTGTAATACCTTTTCTGAGAGCATACAGGAGCCTTTTTGATGAGAAGAGGTGATACAGCAAATTTAGCAAGTGTCAATTATTTTTTGACATTTTTATTTTTGGGAGTCTGACATTACCTATTGCTCCATTTCTATAGGATTGCTATGTTTATGCTAAGAACTCTACAAAAACCACTTTTCTCTTTATTTCTTTTCATTACAGTGGTTCCAACCAGATAGAAGTTCAGATATTATTTCATTCACACCATTTTTTTTTATTTATTTATTTTTAAATTTCCTCCACATAGTCTCCCATTATAGGGACATACATGTGCTCACAGTCTTGTGTGGGTAATTTCACTGAAGTCAGTAGGACTACTTAGATATTTAGATTAAATGAAAGTATGTATAAAACCATGTATTAGAGGTTAACTTTTATTGATGTCATTCACAGGCACAGGTTTTGGAAGACTAATCAATGATAAATGAAGATTAAGGAAATAATGGTCTATCTGGATATCTACAAAAACAGCTGAAGTAAAGAGTTACTCTTATTCCTACTGAGAAAATCTTGATGGTTTCAGTAAAGGTTTTGCTGGATGCACCATGATGTGAGCAGAGGAGACAAAGTTCATAGTGATTCAAAGCCAGAGGCAACACCTCGGTGCTTGGTTTTTCTAAGAAGCTTTTCCCTTCAGAATTATGATTTACATGTTTTGTCATAACCAAGTGAGGCCTATAAGTAGATAGATTAGGTTTCTTTTCCTGTATCTCCAGATCAATTTTCATTTTCCAAAAATCCCTTGGCAATCTTAGCATTACTTGTTAGCAAACAGTCTCTATCAACATATTCATAGACAGCAAGAGGCATTTTGGATTATCTTAAATTTAGATTTTAGAATCTGTTGCCATTTCACAGGATGCTTGGCTTAAGTAGTCACAGTGCACTCCAGTATAAAGTCAGGCAAAAGTATTCAAACTCTGCAGCCATGCACTCTCCTATACAGCATGAAATGACAAGGGCAAGTATTAAAACTTCTAGAAAGCAGAAAAATAAACAATCTAATGTAATCTTAGAAGAACAGGATTTTCTGATTCCCCATGAGGATATGTAGGATGTTTTCTTTCTTTTTATTGTTGATGTGTTTTATTTTTGTTTCATTTTTCCTTTCTCTTCTGGTTCTGATTTCTCTCACCATGTTTGGTATGCACGTCTGTGCTTCTAGACTTGGACACCAGTCAGTGATCAGCGGGTGACAGCCTGTCCCAAACAGTGCTATGCTCAACAGCCATGATCTGTTATTACTTACTTTTCCCATTTTGGGCCTCACTTGAGCAAATCTGAGTGTGAGGTCCGGAGATCTAGTTAATACGGGTATTTATGGGGTTGAATTACAATGACATTGTAATTAAAAAGAAAAACAAAATAAAACAAAAAACAAAACCAAAAAAAGAGCACAAAACTCCATCACAGTTGACAATGACCCCATGAGAAGCAACCCCAAAAAATAATATTTTTGAATCTCTGCCAAACAAAATATTTCAAAGTCCCCATTAATGGAAGGAAGAAACCATTGGTGCTTTTCTTCCCCTTTCTCTCCCTCCTTTTTTATTTTTTTGATAAGCAGTTCATAGATGCCTGTGAACATTTATTCCTATTTTCTCTCTTACACCACTGTGATGTGTAATATTCACCTGAGCCTTGGTGCATTAGAATTAGGACTGGCAGGGGATGGTTTAATCACATAATTTCATGCATCTTATTTTGCTGTTTGTTCTGTCTTTCTGAGCAGCCTGTCTAACCAGTGTGGGGAAAAGATCTCCTTGAGAGAATGCTTCAGCCCAGAAACCCAGCAGAATGCCCTGAATTTCTCTTTGGAGAAGCCAGTCTATCCACTGGCCATTTTTGGAGCTCAAGAAAATTAGATTACTTTTCATAGTACCTTATCTTAAATATAAGATATGAATAATACAGTCTATATACAGAATATATATTAAAATATATATTATTACATATTTTAATTATTCTATAATAAAATCATTCCCCAGATCATGAGATCCCTCATTTGAAGACTTAGAACAAATGCCTCAGGGCTTCATTCTTACCTGGGATAAGTAAGCCAAATTCCATAACAGTTGAAGGCCTAAAGTCCAGTACTGCTATAAAGAATGCTTCTTTCTATCCACAAACTAAACTGTTCATTCAACAAATAGCAGTGGAAATTTTTCAACATAACTGCTATTTCCAATAAATATTTCAGGGTTCTGAAGTGACTGACAAGCTTTAGGCCATTCTATGCTTACATTTGGTACATACCATGTAGTGTTAGTAACATCTGTCTTCTCTTTGGATGGCTAATAAGAGATCTAGTACTTGATGCCACTTGACAACAGGTAAAAAGAGCTACATACAGCAGGAGATAACAAAAGACAAAAAAATATATGCATTTTGAAAACTAATCTACCAGACGGCATTAAAAGATTTGACATGAAAATAATATAATTCTTGTAAAAAACCTCCCCATATTGTTCAACTGACTTTCAAGTTTGGCAATGAATTTTTATATAAAGAATATAGAAATATTTCAAAAAATATTTTAGAAAATATTAAGGTCTATGATGTTTGAAGCACAGGTGATCTAGAGGCCAACAAACATCTCCTAATGCCGACAGGTCAAATGTGCCCTTTATTTCATAAGATTAACCCCACAAATGCATAACAAACTTCAGTATGCGCAGTGCGCAATTCCATT